>JAQFVV010008626.1:0-26221 GCA_028023455.1 Epiperipatus broadwayi | reverse complement strand
AATATTGCTAATCAGGGGTGACCATGGTGAGCCCGAAGTCATTCCTTGATTTAATTCTTTATTATATTGAAAGTATGTTGGTGTTATGCAGAATGTTAATATTTCTATTATACTATCAATAGGAAGAGTTGTGCTAGTTTGTAAACTACTATCACCATTTAATCTTTTTTTCTTATAATAGACAATGCTTCTTTTCTTGGCACATTTGTAAATAAACTTTCCACATCAAAGCTTCATAGTTGTTAATACTTACAATTTTTATGTTCTTGATTAATTCTAACAAATGTCTGGAATCTCTGACAAAGGACTGGGACTTGTATGCTAAAGGATTTAAAACTTTGAAAAGAAATCTTGATACATTTTAGCAAGGTGAATTTCTAGAATTAACAATAGTTTACACATAGTAATGGCTATGAATATGGCGTAAACATACTCTGAAAGACTAAGCTAAACATTGTTATTTGTGAAAATTTGTATTAACTTCATCTATATACATTTAAAACATATAATTAATAGTTCTTAATGGAAGCAGATCCTTACAGATTTTAAGTAGACTATAAGAATGAGAAATTTTGCTAAAATATGATGTTAGTTTTCTTTTTCTGAATCACTGAAGGATCTGCAATGCTTTCTGAGTAATTCTTGTAACTTTGTTTCTGTATTTGGCATTAGATTTTTTGTCAATTTTCTCTATTGGTCTGCTATAAAGAGTTCTTGTATTTTGTTGTCATAATCAATTGTAATCCATTGCCTTTGTCAGCAGGGAGGATGATTACAAATTTATCTAGTTTGAGGCATTTAATTGCCTTCCTGTCATTATGAAATATGTTTGACTTCAAATTTTATTGCTTCTCAAGTCTTCTTTTTATTGTCTAGCATTCTAAAGGCAATTTTTGAGTAACTTCCTCAGTGGCTTCTAAGTTTAATTCATTTTAAGAACAGAAATTTCAGCATCTGTTAGATGTTTACAACAGAGATTTGTAACAGATGAAGCTGGTACACTGCTTAGTACATTATGACTTTTTGAAATGCCCATGTAGTTTTGCAAGTATTTTTTCTTGGCATTTTTATTTTTCTATATATAGTAGAATATGATTCTTATTACTTGAGAAACTCTTGTGAAGTCACCATCAGTAAGTTTATTTTTAGAAAACATTCTGCATTATTAAGGGAATGCAAGGTTCAAGTATACTTGGAAACCTTTTGAGCATTTATTTTTTCTTTTAACAGAGCATCACTTGTTCTTTGAATAACTTTCTCAGATCTTTGGGAATAAATTGAAGATTTTAATTGCAAATCCTTAGAAACTATCTCTTCAGATTTACATTTATTTAAGAAAGTTAAATGATTTTTTATTTTATTCAGCTTTAGACATAATTTTTTTATAATGTCTAAAGCTTGATATAATTTTGAGTCCATACTAAATATTTAGTAGTTTCCTGAAAGTTTGTGGTCATTGTATTTTACTTGTATTTATATATTGGACTATTTTCATCATCTAATATTAAGTATTGGATGTTTTTAGAAAAATTTAACTTTATTTAAGTATTCCAATTACATTCAACTATTAGTAATAGCATACAAGTTAGTATATACCCAACATTTTAAGAGATATTATCCTCCTTTCTTCTTGGGGTGTTGCTGGCCTGACCAGTGGCAGTACTAGCATAGGAATTTAACCTGGATTCTTAGATTTTTGAATATTGCATTTTAAGATAATGCTCTAATCAACCAAGCCATACTGCCAAAGAAAATCATCAACAGAAATTTCCTATATTTATCTATGATATTTCTTCTGATTTCTTTACTTTTTTCTAAGAGTAATGTTGAATAGTGGTTTTGATACACTGTATATTTTCACACTAGGTTGACTTATGCACTTATTCATCATTGTCATGTGAGCAGCTTCTCTGAATTTTTTTTTTGTACATCTTTCTCTCTATCCAATATTTTTGTATTTTTTCAATTGAACATATGTTCATTGAAACATACATGGTTTGCTGCCCTAGACACATCAGTTTTCTCTTGTTTGTGCTCTTGCAATTACTTTTCGATGTGATAATTGATCTCACCAACTTATATTCTTTAATATCCACATGTATTTAATAGATGCAGTTTTTACTTTTCAGCATTTCAAGTTTTAAGCTTTGTAGATGTTAAAATTCCTTGTAGTGTAATATGGATCTGAATCTCAGTAAATACTGCATCTATAAAATATCATGTGAATATAGAAGAATGTATATTATTAAGACTATTTGCCCCATTGAAAAGTGATTGCAAGAGCACAAACTGATGATTAGAAGAGAGAAAACAGATGGGTCTAAGGTCAGACAATGTATGTACTATTGAACATATGTTCAGTTGGGACTTTTGCCACATCACAATGGCGAAACACCCCATAAGTCAATTTAGTGTGACTATGCATAACGTATGGAAACCACTAATCAACTTTGCTCTGAGAAAAAAGTAAAGAAATCAGGAGGAACCTCTTAGATAAGTACACGAAATTTCTACTAATTATCACCTTTGACAGGTGGCTCAGTTGCATAGAATGTTACCTTAAAATTCATTATTCAGGAATCTAAGGGTCCAGGTTTGAATCCTATGCTAGTACTGTCACTGGTCAGGTCAACAACACCTGAAGAAGAGAAGAGAATAAAATCTCTTGAAACATCGTGCCTATATTATCATGTGTGCTATAGTTGAATATAATTGAAATATTTAAATAAAAGTTAAATTTTTCTAAAGATATTCAATACCTAATACTATATGATGGAAATAGTTCCATATATAAATGCAATTAAAATATCATCATCACAAACTTTCAGGAAAACTCTAAGTATTTGGTATGGACCTGATACTATATCAAATTTTAGACATTATGAAAAATTATTTCTGAAGCTGGCCAATGTTGAGAATCATTTAACTTTCTTTATAAATGTAAATCTCAAGGGATAGTTTCTAAAGATTTGCAACTAAAAGTTTTAATTCACTCCCAGAAAGCTGAGAAAATTACTCACAGAGCAAGTGAAGCTCTGTTGACAGAAAGAAGTTCAAAGGTTTTTTAAGTATCAAACAATGCATTCCATTAATAATACAGAATGTTTTCTAAAAAAAAAATAAACTTACTGATGAAGACTTTACAAGAATTTTTCAAGCGATAAGAAAATCATATTTTACATTACATGAAAAAATTAAAGAATGCCAAAAGAAAAAACTTGCAAACTTACATGGGCAAATCAAAAATCATAATATAACAAGCAGTATACCAGTATTTGTTAAAAATCTCAGTTCTATACATCTAACAGATGCTGAAATTTCTATTTTCAAAAAAATCTTAAACTTTCCTATCACATCATCTAATTTCCCTTTATTAGATATAACATCCACCATCAAAAAAGTCACTCAAAATTTGCCTTTAGAAGAAGCAGCAGAATTATGCTAGAGAATAAAAAAACACCCGAGAAGCAACAAAATATAAAGTCAAATAAAGCCTATAATGAGAGAAAAGCAATTAAATCTGTCAAAATGGATAAATCTATAATCATTTTTTCTGCTGACAAAGGCAATACAACAGCTATAATGGATATACCTGATTATGACAACAAAATACAAAAACTCCTCATAGCAGGCCAATATAGAAAAATGGCCAAAAAAATCTGATATTGTGTACAGAAACAAAATTACAAGAATTACTAAAAAAGCATTGCAAGTCCTTCAGTGATTCAGAAAAAAAGAAACTAAAATCATATTTTAGCAATATTCCTCATTTTTATTAAGACCTATTGTTAATTCTAAAAATTCACCTAGCCAAAGTTTGTTAAGATTTCTTCTCAAAGTTTTAAACCCTTTAGTATAAAAAATCCAGTCCTTTGTCAGTGATTCTAAACACTTTGTAAAATTAATCAAAAACATATGAATTGTAAGTACTAACATATTAGTAAGCTTTGATATGGAAAGTTTATTCACAAATGCACTACATGAAGCATTGTCTATTGGAAGAAAAATATTAAATTGTTATAATAGCTTACAAACTAAAATAGCTCTTTCTATTAATAGTATAATGGAATTATTAACATTCTGCATAATGACAATATACTTTCAATACAACACAGAGTTCTTTTAACAAAATCAAGCAATGGCTATGAGCTCACCATTGTCATTTATAATTTATAATATTTACATGGATGATCTTGAAACCATAGCCATAAAGTCTACTTTATATCCACCTAAAGTTTGGTTTCACTATGTTGATGATACATTTTTTGTATAGCCACCAGGTGAAGCACTACAACCAACTTTCTGAAAATACATCAACAATATAGCCCCTTCAATTAAATTTCACAATAGAATCAAAACAAGAACAAAAATTGGTATTCTTAGATGTTCCTGTGACAAGACTCCACCATGGCAAAATCAAAACTATTGTTTACAGAAGACACATGCAGTAAAATACTTAGTAAACATCCAATCCCACAAGAAATTCAAAACATGGAATTATACTATCACTATGGAACAGAGCAAAAGAAATTTGTTCAGAAACTAGTGATTTGAAAAAAGAAAAGATTTTAAGTTTTATGAACAATAGTTATTCATCAGTTGTTATTAAGAAAATCTTAAATAGACAACAAAAATAACCATTAAAAGAAAAAAAACAATTATGGTATTATAGTGTATCCATATATAATAAAAATCACAGACAAATTAAGAAAAATCTGCATTCAGTCTAACATCAGAACAGCTTTCCAGAGCATCCACACTATAAAGAATGGTAACATCTACAAAGCGTAGACATGAACTGCTGAAAAGTAAAAACTGCATTTAAGAATTACCATGTAACTGTGGAATAGATATTGATTAGATTAGGCACACCAGTGAAAAGTGATTGCAAGAGCCTGAACATGTATGTACCAATGAATATATGTTCAATTGAGAAAATACAAAAATATTAGATAGAGAGGAAGAAACTTCATAGATAAGTTATATTAAATTTTTACTGATTTTTGCCTTTGACAGGATGGCTCACTTGGTTAGAACATTACACTAAAATTCAATATTCAAGAATCTAAGGTTCCAGGTTCAATTTCTATGATAGTACTGTCACTCATCAGGCCAGAAATATTGAAGAAGAGAGGAAAATTATACTTTTCAAAATGTGCATATATCAACAGTTGAATGTAATAGAATATTTAATAAAGTTAAATTTTTTCTAAAGACATTTAATACTTAGTATAAGATGATGGAAATAGTTTAATATATAAATACAAAGAATATCAAATATTTAGCCATAGTTATTACTATCAAGAATTTATATATATAAATAAATTATGAGTATTTATTATGCCTAAGAATTTTGTATAATAACAATTATAAAATATATACTTGTTTCACACATGTTAGCATATAAGTGACTATGATTGTCTAGCGATATATACACACATTAAAAGTATATATATATATATATATATAAGTGTGATAGTTTTTAATAGTCATAACATCTGCTCTGTAACTTCCAATTCGCAAACTTATTACAAACAGTCAAGCAAAAATCTTTGAAATATTACTGTTATTAATATCAATATCAACATTATCTAGCAATGATCATTTTAATTTGAATTTAAGCAATTCTATAGTATATCTAAACTATAAATATCATTTTGATTTTTTTTTTGGCTCATTTTATGATTATATTTATATTGCTTTTACTTAACTGGATCGTATGTTTTATTACTCAATACAATTGGCTATAAGCTGTTGTTTTGTACTTAAATATATCAATTAAATATCTCTTAGTATTCTCATATTTTCTTTATTGCAAAATTGCTTTCCAAAAATTTAATCTTTTATTTATGTTTTCTCATCATCATTATTGGCTTTCTTTAAATACTGCACATGCAAGATGCTAATTTAAATAAATTTATCATCTTTTTAAGTGCTATTTAAAATAGAACAGTATAACCAATCAGATAAATGTCAAATTCTTTCTTTCACTTTTTTTTTGTTTCCTCATTCCGTTGATGATTTTTTATTTATCTGCAGATAAAAGATCGTCACCCATATGTAGAATTTGCTTTACAAGTCTCTCTTCTAAAAGTAAATAAAGGCTATCAATTTATCCTTTCTCATATCTCTAATTTATTCAACTCATTATATCTATATTTTCAAATTCTAGATAATATTAACTCGTATACAGCATTGTATTGAATATTATTTTTAAAAGAGAACTTTGCCATTATCATTTAAAAGTAGATGAAATTCATTGTTTCTGTTGATTTTTTTTAACTTCTTAGCACTTAGTATTTCTTTAAAATAAAAGGTTTTTTGTTTAGCTAATTTGACTAAGAAAAAGCAATTGAATATTAAAAAATTGTTATATAATTTTAATACAATTTACAGAATGAATATATAATATAATATCCAAATGATGACTGCAGAAAAAAGATTAATAAAAGTAAACCCTGTGATTCCTCTTTGTGATTTTAAAAAAAAATATGAGCAGGACAAATTCCTAATACTCATTTCACACGTTCTTATCATTGCATTTTATATTATCGTGTTATTTATTTGTGCAATATCCAGTACTAGTCGGATATATATGTGGTCGAGGTTCGAGTGAGATTTATCGCACTCAACAGCGACAAGTAATTATATAATTAAACACACGAACACGGTAGTGGAGTTAATAGGTTTATATACATAAATACATATACAAGGATTAATATATAATACAATTATTACAAAGGTAAACTGACTAACACATTATTATACAACTCTAGTCTTAAAGGCCCGCAGGCTTACAATAAACAATATTAAAGTCTATACGACCTGTAATGGTCCCTAGGTCTACCTTAGTACGTTCGGAGGTAGACCTCTCCACGAGATGAACTGAAAGTGAAGTAGTGTCTGTGCACTCAGGAAAACGCATCCATCCCTCAACTTCATCTAGCAAGTCTGACCTTGTTTGTTCCTGCCATACCGGATGTAACACTCTCTATTTCCATTGGTCATTCCATGACACGAGGTACAAAGTGGTCAGTCTGGTTATCTCTGACCAACCTTAATCGTTTCTGTGATGCTTTTAGCATACACGCACATACTTGAATATTTGTCATAGTTACATTATTATTGCGTGTATCTGTTAATAAAAATACACACATATACTTGTATTCATTTATAATAGTTACATTATTGTTGCACGTATATGTGAATACACACACACATAGCATGCCTCCCCCAAGTTCAGCGACGTACTTTTCTAAAAAAAAGATTTTTTTTTTCATTTCTTCTTCTCTGAACTTAACACATAATCGTGCAGGCGGAGGGGAATTTTTGTTCTCCTCTTTGCGCGTGGGGGTGATTTAGTTTCACCATCTGTGACTATTTCATTTTCTTCACTATTTTGATTTTCTTCATCAGCAGTAATGATTTCTGTTTCACTTTTAGTTTCATAGTGAGTATCATTTTCTTTGTCATCATTACTTTTAAACAATTGTGGAGTGCATTCTGTTATTGCACTCTTGCGCAATTGGTTAATGTGCTTACGTAATATTTTGCCGTCTGCCATACAGACAGCAACCACTTGTTTACTTAAATGGCGTACAACGTATGCTTGAGTCCACGATTTATTTAAATTATTTTTCACCCAGACTCGTTCATCAGGTGAAAATTTGTTGTTTACTGTAATCGGCATTTGATGCTCTTTTGATGGCATTATTGCTGAGAGTTTTGTGCGTAACTTCCAGCCTAAATATTTTTCTGCAGGTGATCTGCCCGTTTTAGCTGTGGGTGTGGAATGCTGATATAGCAATGCCATGAAAACTGCCTCTTGGAGTCTTTCTTTTCCCAATTTATTCATGGATGACTTTAAGCTTTGTACCGCTTTCTTGGCCAGTCCATTTGATTGGGGGTGGTAGGGGGGTAAGGATGTGTTTAATCCCCCATTCCTGCATAAATTTGGCAAATTTTTCGGACGTGAAACCAGTTCCATTATCGGATACGAGGGTTTCCGGTAGACCGTGGTATGAAAAAATTTCCATGAGCTTGTCCAGTGTCTCATCCGAACTTGTGTTTTTCACTGTTTTATATTCTGACCATCCTGAGTAGGCATCGACCACTACCAGAAATAATTGTCCGTGGATTGGACCACAGTGGTCAATGTGAATTCTCTGCCAAGGTTTCTCTGCTTCTTTCCATGCTTCATATTTCACTGGGGGTGCTTTTGCACATGACTGACAGCTAGAACATTTTTTTATGAATGTTTCTATATCAGTGCTGATTCTCGGCCACCATACATAACTACGGGCTAACGCTTTTGCCCTGACAATGCCTGGATGACCTTCATGTAATAAATTTAGCATGTGCGATCTGCCTATTTTTGGTATTAGGACCTGATCGCCTTTAAGAATGCAACCTTTACATATTGATAGTTTTTCGTGAGCTTTCCATAGCTCTATGTGCAAAAACGGAGGACGTTGTGCTGGCCAGCCTCTTCTAATTTTCTCCATCAGCCATTTGTAGCCAGCGTCTTCATTGGTCCATGCTGCTACTTTTCGGCTATTAAGAGTCTGGCTTTGAAGCGCGTCAATGTAATTGATTTCTATTTCGCTTGTAGTGTTCTCTGAGTTGTCAGGCATTCGGGATAATGCGTCGGCGTGACCAATAGTCTTTCCCTTTTTATATTCCAGACTGTAATCATACCCAGAGAGTATGTTAATCCATCTCAACATGCATGGACTGAGGTGTTCTGGAATTTGTTTGATGCCTAAAATTCCCAGAAGTGGTTTGTGGTCTGTCATGATTTTGAAATAACGACCGTATAAATACTGGTGGAATTTACGAATTCCAAATACTATGGCTAGCGCTTCTTTGTCCAGCTGACTATAATTTTTTTCAGCTTTGGACAAAGTGCGTGACGCGTATGCTATAGGACGTTCCCCAGATTGAGCTGGGTGACATATTACTGCCCCCACTCCATATTCTGATGCATCAGTCGTTAGTGTTATCTCAAGATCGCTATTATAGTGTACCAGTAATTTGTTTGATACGAGTAAAGCTTTAGTATTTTGAAAAGCCCTTTCTTGTGTTGCTTCCCACTTCCATTTCTGATTCTTTTTCAGTAGCTCGTATAATGGTTTGGCTATGTGAGCTTTGCCCTCTAGGAAGTTCTCAAAATAGTTTACCAAACCCAAAAAAGCCTGCAATTGTTTTACGTTACTAGGCCTTCTAGCTTCTGACACTGCTTTGACCTTTTCGGGAGATGGCCTTGTCCCAGAGCTAGAGACTATGTGCCCTAAAAACTTTAATTCAGTGGCCTTCCATATGCATTTTTGCGTATTTAATTTCGCTCCAAATTCTTCTAGCCTTTGACAGACAGTAGTTAGACGACTATGCAATTCATTTTCTGATCTTGCCGTAATTAATATGTCATCAAAATAAGGGATAACGCCCTGGCATCCAGTAAGCAGAGTTTCA
Organism: Epiperipatus broadwayi; assembly: GCA_028023455.1. Taxonomy (NCBI): domain Eukaryota; kingdom Metazoa; phylum Onychophora; class Udeonychophora; order Euonychophora; family Peripatidae; genus Epiperipatus; species Epiperipatus broadwayi. The sequence goes on along the minus strand of JAQFVV010008626.1, from coordinate 16,750 downwards.
ATTTTTGCTTGGAATATACTGGGAGCGGACGCTATGCCAAATGGGAGGTGTTTGCATTTAAATAGACCCACATGAGTAGTCAGTGTTAGAATTTCGGCAGCCTTATTTGTTACTGGAATTTGATGGAAGGCCGCATCTAAATCTAATTTAGCAAAATATTTTGATTTTTGCAGTGATGCTAGTATTTCTCTGGAGTTTGGGACGGGGTAGGCATGTTTATTTAGAGATTTGTTGACAGTTATGCGATAATCGCCGCACAAGCGTATCTGTCCGTTAGGTTTGGTGATCACGACCAGCGGAGTCGCCCACTCTGTCTCCTCTGTCGGTTCTAGAATGCCGTTCTTCACTAGCTCATTTATTTCTTTCGCTACTTTTTCTTTTTGTGCGAAAGGGACCTTTCGAGGTCTGCAAATTATTGGCACGGCCTCTGGTGACATTTCCAGTGACACAGGTTTAGTTTTAATCATTCCTGGTTTGCCATTAAATAGTTTAGGGAAACGATCTTTTATGTCTTTTTCACTGTCAATTTTTTTGACCAATGAGATTTCAATTCCGAGTTCTGTAAACCAGTCACGACCAATGAGAGGGTTTATGGGGGCGTGTACAATATATAGCGGCAAGATTGAAATGTTGCCTTTATTACTAGTAATTTGAGCTTGGACTACACCCTTAATTTTTATTTCTTTACCATTTACATCCAATGCTCTAAGCTTAGTATTGCTAAGCCTAGGGGGCTCTCTTATTTCCACCCTGATCGAATTCCAGTCGGCTACGGATATTAAAGAAATGCCGCTACCGCTGTCTATTTCCATTGACAGGGGTTTTCCGTAAACTTTCACAGTAGTCATAAATTTCTGTGCTTGATTTATAACGTTATTTATAACAATATTACATTTAGTTTTATTAATACTTTGTATTTTATTTCCGTTAACTTGGTCAACTGTTCTATTTTCACACATTCTCGCCATGTGACCTATTTTTTTACACAGTCTACATCGATCGTGTTTGAAATAGCAATCTTTAGATATGTGACCTAGTTTTCCGCAACAATAGCACTTTGTTCGACTTTTATTTGTCTGTTTCATAATTTTGTTATCGGAAGACCCTTTGTTGAGTTTTTCAACACCAAATATTCCTGTTTGATCGCTTTCAACGCCTTTTTTCACAGCAAATTCTTTTGCTTGCTCTACTACTATTTCATGAGCGATACTGCATTTGATAGCTTCACGATAATTTATGTCTTCATCAGCCAGTAACTGCTGCCTCAAACTGTCGCTATTCATTCCACATAGGAATTGTTCCAGTAGCGCTTCTTCTAAATATGAATCATAACAGCAGTTTTTTGCGAGTTCGCGTAGGGCTGAGTCGTAATCCTGCGTATTTTCGTTTCTGCCTTGATGGCGATTTCGAAAATGAAGTCTGGCGATGTGCCTAGATGGGCGAGGATTAAAATAATTTGACAAACGATGTTTTAACTCATCGTAGGTTAATTTTTCAGGAGTGTTGGGTTCTGCTAATCTGTTAGCTATTTGTATGACCCCTTTTCCTGCAAAACATAATAATGTCGCTGTTTTATACGCATCTTCCTCTACTCTGTTAATAAAACAGTAATTTTCAATCTGTTGAACATACAGGGGCCACTCATTTGCCTCTCTGACGTCAAACTCGGATATTGTCGATTGCATTTTAAGCAATTTATATAACTAACTCGTTTAATACCGTAGGTTCGTTCGCTACTTCAATAATTCTGCCTGACTTATTTGGTTGTCAGCAGACTGCTAGGGTTCAAATTGAACTGTTACGACTGTGCCAGTGCAATATCCAGTACTAGTCGGATATATATATGGTCGAGGTTCGAGTGAGATTTATCGCACTCAACAGCGACAAGTAATTATATAATTAAACACACGAACACGGTAGTGGAGTTAATAGGTTTATATACATAAATACATATACAAGGATTAATATATAATACAATTATTACAAAGGTAAACTGACTAACACATTATTATACAACTCTAGTCTTAAAGGCCCGCAGGCTTACAATAAACAATATTAAAGTCTATACGACCTGTAATGGTCCCTAGGTCTACCTTAGTACGTTCGGAGGTAGACCTCTCCACGAGACGAGCTGAAAGTGAAGTAGTGTCTGTGCACTCAGGAAAACGCATCCATCCCTCAACTTCACCTAGCAAGTCTGACCTTGTTTGTTCCCACCATACCGGATGTAACACTCTCTATTTCCATTGGTCATTCCATGACACGAGGTACAAAGTGGTCAGTCTGGTTATACAAATTGGTCAGTCTGGTTATCTCTGACCAACCTTAATCGTTTCTGTGATGCTTTTAGCATACACGCACATACTTGAATATTTGTCATAGTTACATTATTATTGTGTGTATCTGTTAATAAAAATACACACACATACTTGTATTCATTTATAATAGTTACATTATTGTTGCATGTATATGTGAATACACACACACATAGCAATTTGATAAATGAACATGAATAGTCTTCCCACCATCAAGCATCAGCCAAAATGGTGAGATTAATAGCCTTTTACTTCCAAGTTTAAAACCAAGATTCACCATGGCCTTACATTTGATTTTCTGGATAGTTCTTAATTAAAACACCAGTTGAGTTTTCTTTAAGACATGATCAATGTATTAATGATTATATTTTAGTTATGTATAATCATGATACATAAATTAAACTATGGCTCTTATACCTAAGATGCTGTAAAGTTATGAGACAAAGTAATGATTATTGCTGAAGATAGAGTTGCAATACTCCCTGATTGCAGAACTAGATTGTCATTCAGTAATAAGCTTTTATTTAGCTATCTACAATTACAGATCAATTTTATTAAAGAAAATTACACGATTTGATCAAGGAAATGTTATTGGACATTGTAAAATTAGAAAAACAGGTGAATAAACAATTGATTAGAATAATGGATATGTATTTCACTATAAAAGCATAAGTATATCAAACATAATTAGAATGGCATTATAAATAAAATACCATTATTGAAACAGTAAGATTCACATTCAAATCTTAAGTTTCACCTTTTTTGATCGTCTCTCACCCACCACCCTATCCTACCCAAATTTAAACTTTTTTGGTATCGAATTGTGTGTGTAGCAATATTAAAAATGTATAAATATATGCAAAATTCACTATAAACACACACACATTTCGATAACAAATTTAAAGCAATAAATAAAAATAATTGATATAGTTTAGATTTCTCTTTTAGTTATATTTAACCATGTATTTTAATTTGTAAAGTTTGTTATTTATTGCTGTGTTTAAATTTCATATTTAATAATAATTTTAGAAATTTGATTGTAATTTAAGTAAAAGTAAAAATAATTGTATATTCCCTTTTGTATTTAAAATTTTGAAAGTAACGGTCAGTGAGAGATAATAAATTAATTAAAAGAAAAATTCCTTAAAATCTTTAATTAGAAAATATAAAGGTAAAAATAAACTTGAACAATAGAAATGCAGCTTTCTAGATAAATTAAACTTACAAGAATGCATTGATTCTCCTCGGGGCAAATGAGTGGATCCAAAAATAAAATAGAACAAAAGTGAAAAGATAAGATCAAAGAAAGGAGGACATTTTGAATTTTCTAAGAACTTTTAGTTAGACTTTAGCTGTGCTCTCAATCAGTTGAGAGGCTCCAGAAAATCTTAAATTAATTTACCTACCACAGTATGTTCAAGTAGAAAGTGCCCGGACTATTCTCCCCTGGAGATGGTTGATCATATGCCATGAACCTTCACATGTGCCCTCCATAAAGTCAACCAAGAAGATCTGCTGCCCAAATAATTAGAAAGCTGCTGCTGCTGTTAAAATAAATGAATAACCTAAATGCTGGAAAGAACTGCTACTTCTGAAATCATGAACAATTTGCTACTGACTACTAAAGCTGAAAACTTCGTATAAACAGGTACCTGTACCCCAAGGCCTAGAGTACTTTAATTAATAATCATGCTATAGCTCACTCTCTATATAACTTGTAAAATTATAAATTGTAAAACTATGAATTTAATGATTAATTTATTATATAAATTTCTTTAATAATCTAGCTTACCTAATTCTATCTTTCCTTGGGTATGTATTTCTAAATTTTACATTTTTATTATCTAATTATAGCATGCTTATAAGATTTCCAACCGAAACTCACCAAATTTAAATATAGATTTTAATCAAGATGGTTGCCATCTTGTCCAGCAACCTATTAATATATTTCTTTTATATACTCATGTTGGCTGGTCAGCTTGGAAATCTCCATAATTTTCTAAATGCAAATCCATGATTGCTTGAAATAGTGGATGCATGTCCTGGAAATCCTCATTAATATTTACTTTTATAAATTACTTAATATTTTCATATAAATCGACATGCATTCAATGCTTCATTTATTGTAATGCAGGGGTCTACTACTTAGCAAATGGCTGACATATTAGTTATTAATACTCACCCAGCTTACCTATTGTTTTTATATTTTATTAAATTTTAAGTAATAATTCTGTAAATCACATTTCTTTGAGAGTCAAAAATGTTCTTTATTAAATGTTGATGATGTAGGGCCGAGTTCTAAAATATATTAAATCTTAATAGAATAGTCTGTAGATTATATATGTGTTTGTTTTAGAGATGCGATGACCTATTATAAGCCTTGGATACTCAAGATTCTATAGGATTTAAATTAATCCCAGTCATCCTACACAAGCGGATATAATAAATGTTCCTGTAGGGCTTGACACCATCATGCAGTCAGGAAGTAATCGTGGCATGAACCACTTGCCCCTGATTATGCTTATGTGACACCTTATCTCTCTGGTCCTATGGCAAATGCCATCCCATTGTTCTAAACCCATTCACGGCTTCACAGTTTTAATATACTGCCACCCTCATATCGCCTTTCTAGACGTACCACGTGTCTTTGATTATTAACTTTATTACTCAATATATAACTCCGTCTCTGCATTAGTGACATAACTCACTCTCAAATAAATGTTTGTCCAGAGTAATTCGTAAATATCTTCTTTAATTAAATAAATATATGACCACTGCTATGATTATTAATCCTACTTTAGACTCTTGCATTGCAAAGATATAACTCCCAAAGGTATGCTATTGAAATACTTGCTCAAGAATTTAGGTAGCTAGATTATATCAGCCAAATAAATGTATCTCTTTGTAAAATATAACAGTATCGGAAATACTGCTACTGAGATTTTAAAATATAACAAAATATTATTGGTTAAATGATTTGGTATAAAATATTTTAAATAAATAAATATATCTCTTTGTAAAATATAACAGTATCACAAATACCACTACTGAGATTTTAAAGACAACAAAATATTATTGATTAAATGATTTGGTATAAAATATTTTAAATAAATAAATGTATATCTTTGTAAAATATACCAGTATCGGAAATACCGCTACTGAGATTTTAAGTATAACAAAATATTATTAATTAGATGATTTAGTATAAAATGTTTTAAATAAATAATTTCAAACTATACATCTGCCGTTACATCTTTATTTATTCGATACCCATTCAATATACTATTTCCTCGATTCTGTAAAATATAAATGTTTAATATTAATGTTATTATTGGCTAACTCAAAAATAAAGTCTTGACTCTCTTGCATCTCCATGACCACTGTGCCTAAAGAAATATTTACTAATGTAGCATCAGATGCATTGTTTCATAGATTGTATTGTGGAACCGATAAACTATGTTCGAACTCAGTACTACAGGTGGGTTCACTACCTAGATGGTGCTGCAGGTCTGTGTGGTGGTCGAATTCTACACTATGTTAACGAATCATATGAATCTGACCATTACATTTTAGAAATTGATAGTATATCAAATAGAGTGGCAAAATCAATTAATCAACTTAAAACCGCTAATTATATTATTGGTTGTATGAGGTAAAAATCAAATCTTTTAATTGGCCAACTCACAAACTGAAGACAAAGCCTATTGTTAAAACATATTCGCCTATAATATTAAATTCAACTCAGATACGTTTATAAAAAGTATATTACTAATTTTTCAGGTTATGAAAGAGAATGAAAGTTCTTTCAAAAATAAATTGCTATTTATTTATTATAAAATATATTCAATTTCGGCAAATATAAAGCAAATGTCTAAACAAAAAAGTGCTGACGCAAACGTTTTTTTTCAATTTTACGTTCTGGAAAAGTAAAGATTTCTTTTTGCTAAATCTTAAATATTTTTACTAAAATTTTCAATATTTTTCGAAAATAATTTTGTTTTTTTAGTATATTTTTTAAAAAACTATTTTAATTTCTCATTTTATATTTTTTTAATACTTAAATTACATTCGAAATGAAAATCTCAGCGTTTTTCTTTATTTTCTTTGATCAGGTGGTTTCTTTGTTCTTTCCAGCCAATCAGAATGCCTTTTTCAGCTGAGAGCTGGCTGACAGTCAATCACCAACAAGGTTCTTCTTTGTTTAGTTTTAAATGCGTTTTTTTTGATTTTTTACTTGTAAAATAATTCGGAAGAGGGCACCATCTTACAGAACTTTTAAAAACCTAATCAATAACTGTCAAATGAATATTCTACCATTAAAACTAACAGAATTAGAGTGACATCAGATGTCGATGAGATGCCTTGTAAGAGGTGGTTGAAGAATTATTAAATGGAAGATATTAAAGGCATATTAGTCAGATTTATGCTCCAAGAAATCTTTATTGTACTGAATAAGTAAAAGATTTTTATATGGATTCACCAAAGTCCTTTAATCACTTCAAAAACATTTTAAAATTGTCTTGAGATACTTTAATGCTACAATTAGAAAATGATTGAAAAATGAAAAGATTGTAAACAAATTTGACTATGATGGAAAACATGGACTTTTGAATTTAAAGATAATATGTATTTTTTTTAAAAAAAATCGTGAAAATCAAAAATGGACATGGAAGCATCCATCTGAAAATAGAGAAGAATTGTATTATAGTTTGTATAACAGAAAATATATATTTTCTAGATTGTAATATTCTTAATAGATTCAACACATTAATCAATGTGTGAGATGAAAGATATGAAGTAGTATAAAGAGAGACAAAAATTAATAATAAAAAAACATTATCCTAATCTCAGTAGCACTCCAGTGAATTTAAATTAAAACTTGCTAATCAATTCAAAGTAATGTCAGACTTTGAATATAATTCAAGCATAACTGAGATTTATAAGAAAATAATTGGTACTCTATTAAGAACTGCAGTAGAGATATCTGGTACAAAAAAGCAACAATTTATCAGCAAATGTTTTAGTAAGACAAGACAATATATGAATGAAAGAAGGAAACTGAAAATGCTTAAGAATGATCCAGTTGGGAAAAATGTAATTTCTGAAGTTCTTAAAGTGATATAAAAAGAATTAATTAATAATGATAGCAGAAAATATAATTGGGGATTGGTAAAGAAAGTTATAGAAAAAAAGTTTCAAAAGCATACAACAATGATATTAGTATTTGAAAATCAATTATTTTAGCAATAAGAACAAAAGATAGAATTGTTACTAAAGAGTGATAACATTTTGAAAGTTCTATAAATAATTATAAAGTGATAAATAATGAGAAAACAAAGCAGCCTCTCCAATAATTACATCTTCTAAACTGTCAAGTATTTTAAATGAAAAGATAGTACCCAATTAAATCTATGAAGAAAGAAACGCTCCAGAAATGGAATTATTATGATTATTTTTTTAAAAAAAGCAGGTGAAAGAATAGAAAAAACTAATCAAGCATTGGTAGCCTAGTGGTTAGTATAGCTCCCTACCAAGCAGCTGGCCTGGGTTCACTTCCTGGTCAATGCATTTGACATATAAAAGAATAGGAAAAACTGTTAACAAAGTTGTATATCAAATATCTAAATAATGTAAAAATGGATTAGATAATGGGAAGAATACAATATCAACACTAATATTTAATAAAGATGATAAATAAAACATTAAGATCTATCAAGTTAACAATTTTCTTTCAGATCCATACACAATCTTTATCAAGATAAATATCTCATCTACAGTAAAATTTAAATTTAAACCAATTATAAGATCAAGCCAGGTTTAAAATTAGTTTTAGTGAAGTAAATTATATCCAAATATTGAGAGAAATTACAAAAAAGACCGTTGAATATGATTTGCCACTGTACTTTGGATTTGTAAAGTATGAAAAAATAAATTGAGTCTGTAAATATTTCTACATTGATTATGATTAAAGCTTGGAACAAAATATGGATATTTTTGATTTTCTGTAATTATTTTTTTTATATTCTACTGTTAATGTTTTTAAGAGAGAAAATAAATTCTTATAATGAATTAAAATAATAAAACATTTATGATTATTTCCTTTTTAAAAAAGCTATTGAATTTAAAAGTTGATTAGCCATCGCACGCTTGATGGCTCTGTTGCTAGTCAAAAACCAATAGATATAACTTTACCGGGCTGATTTACAATTTTGTTATTATTTATTCAAAAACAAATAAATATAATGCTTTTATCTGTTGTTGTTTTTTACAATTTTGTTATTTATTCCAATATATATATAATCCTTTAATCTGTTTGGTTGTTGCTGTTGTTGTTTTTTGATAGGTATTTACATTTATTTTTCTTAAAAATATTTTTTTTAAAAAAAAAAATTGCATTTACTTTTTTTTCTGAAAATGTTCTTTTCTAAATTACATTTTTTAATTACATTAGCTATGCCAGTATGCAGCGCTGGAATGTGCAAGGAGGGTGACCAATGTTTTTGACAATCCGAAGGATCGGCCAAAAGATGCAATACTCTAATCAAAGTTTTTAATTGCATTATATATGGCAGCGCATAGTGCTAGAATGTTCAGGGAGAGGGAGCAATGATTTTGATGATCTGAAGGATCAGCCAAAACATGCGCTACTCAGTTACAACAAAAAAAAATATAAATATTAGAAACATTCCATGATGACATTTTGAAGACTATTTAAAAAAAATTTACAAAACAACATTATTTAATAAAATGTAAGAATTCCATTTTGAAATTACCGTCTGATCAAACCAAGATTATGATTTTAAAACAACAATTAAACCACAGCTGTTTTAGTAGTCTCATAGCTGTTCTTGCGCAAAATATGTTTTTTGCATGATTTCTGTAAAATGCTGTTGGGACGTACACTTTTGCAATTCATTTCACCTTAAAAAGATGTGTACAGAAGCATGGCAATGGGCTTACAATTATTACTATCTAAAACTATGGCAGGTCATGTGAAAAATCATTACTTTAAATTCACATGAAAATAGTTATGGCCACTTGAATTCTACACACCCTCACATCATACTGTAGTGATCTGTGAAGTATGTGCTATTTACATAGTGCTGTAAAGCACAAAAGCGAGCCATAATATTTCTGTGCAACACCATCTATGCTTCCTTAGCAGCTAATATGAACATAGGCCACATTAAAACAGCACATTTCTGTGCTTTTTTATGGAACCAGGGACATCAAGCATCATGTGGCAGCTAATCGACTAGTACTGAATTTAACTACTAAATTTTAATCCTTGTTTTTTTATAAATTTATTTTACTTAAGCTCAATTTAAAGTGCAATAGACAATAGTGATGTCACTATTTATTAACTACCAATAAGATATGCATTAATTTAAGTAATCATTAAAAAAATGGAACAGAATTTATATTAGAAATCTCATTCATCCTTGCTAATTGAACAGTGTTCTGGAAAATTGTTGTATCTCAAGTAATAAAAAGACATGTGTGCAACTTGAAGTCTCTTCATTAGATAATTATTTAGGCAGTTGTCCAATCCTATTTGTAGAATTTTTATTTTATTTTAGGATCAACTGACTTTTTGAAAATATTACTTAATGAACAAAAAAGAGATAAAAGTAATGGCCTCTATAAAAATTAGTTTCTTCACACTTATTTAAATTGTAATGTATCTTTAGAATTTCAACAATCCCTCTCATAGTTCTTAAATCATACTTTTCAAATTTAGTTAGTGTTTGAGTACTATCGAAATTAAAAATGTAGTCAATATCTAAAAAATGTTATGTGAAAGAAAGTTTATATAATTGAATTTGACTGCAAGCATTTTGTTCCTTAACTCTTATACTAATTGTTGTATTTTTGTAAAAAATTTATACAAGTTTGTACGCTTCAGAAAAACTAAAATTTATTAGAGATTTTTTTTTAGATCATGAACTGATACCTGGTAAAAAATTTAATTAAAGAATTAACATTAAGGTGATTGATAAGATAAAAGACCTTACCTTATATGGAGAAGGTAATTAATTGTAGTAGTATCACAAAGCTATAAAAAAAAGTAGTAACAAGTATATGGGGCCATTTTTGAGTGCATCTCCAGTTGACTTTCCTGTTCAATCTCGGTATAGGAGAGATCTAGTGTCAATGCTTTGGTTAATGTCCAGTGCTCAGTGGAAATGTAGTTCCTGGGCATAGCTGAATAGGCTCACAGAGATTGGGAGAAACAATCTGGATAGCAGCTAAATGAAGAGTTGAGTTTTCAGCATTTTGCAAGTGGAGTTACTGGTGGACAGTTGCAGAGACAGAAGCTGTAAGAAGCTTATAGTCAGTCGCAGTGCTATACTATAATGTGTTCATGTGCAGCTAAACTGGACCAGGGCCAAGGTTTGTGTAAACCTAGCCCACTGTGAACCATTTTTGTATCAGCCAGCCTGAAAGTACAGAGTTGGAATTGAACATTAGTAAACTGTTGAGATAGTGTTGCTGCAGATTATTCACTATTATGGTTACTTAAAAGCTGACCACCCAGTCATACTGTGGACACAGAACTAATATATCAATCAGATTAATCTACATATTTTCTTACTATAAAAAAGGACTATTATGCATATATTGATGTTTTAAAAATGTTTGATATTTAGTTTGCGAGAAATAATCACAACGTTTTTTTTTTGCCCTGAAATTTAAATCTGAATGAACTCAAAAAGTTATTTCAGTAGCTGAGAACTGTCAATTAAATATACGATTTTTTTAGATGGTTGATTTAATTAAAGGAAATCTAATAATAGTGAGTTAATCCATGGCAAAAAAATCGTCACCATGTGGTAGTTGGTTAATCGCTGTTTATTATATTTTTTTAATAATTTGATCCATTGTGAGGTATCATAGCCTAAAAAGTAAGTAGCTCACTACATTCACAATTATATGTTTAACTGTTTTATTGTTTATATATATATATATATATATATGTTGACACAAAGATTTGCACGGTGTACAGATATTCGTATATGAAGCCGAAATGTCGATATATTCATTATTAAAATTGTGCATAGATATACCAGCAAAGTATATCATTTATATATATATATATAATTATACATGTGAACAATATGTTATATATTAAACTTATTTACTTAAATTTTTTTACAATTTTATCGTTTTTCTAATTAGAACAAATTTAATACCCTTGAATAATCAAATGGGAAATTACTTTTATGTTTTAAAGGATTAAAAATTAATTTGCTTTAACTAATTTGATTAAATAATCAAGATTTTTTTTTTAAAAAAGTTACATTTGAGTTATTGACTATTCATTATTAATTATTACATTGATTTTATAGTAAAAATTATTGTATATAAATATTCATGAGCTGTTGAAAAGCAGGTTTGTTGACTTTGAAATAGTCACTTGCCAAATAATACAATGGTCATGCTATAAAAAAGCTTGATTGACATCAATAATTCAATAAAATTAAACGATTCATTGCTCAGAAAGAAAAAAAAGATGTTTAATCTCTGGAAATATCAGAATTGAAGTCTAATCTAAAAATCTATACATCTTGATTTGACATTATATTACTATACTTAACAGCACAAAGAATAGAAATAAACTATGCCTAAAATCATAATACATGATATTTCTTCAATAAATAATTTTTTCACATCAAAAAAATTAATAAAACTTTATTTTAAAAAGTTTCATTTTTGATAGATATAATTTAAAATATTTATGACCATTCTTCTCTAATGTAATAGCAAGATTCAGTCATGCAAGCTTAGTCACCTATCTCCAAGATACCAAACCATGGGCCCTTCCCATTGCTTCTATGGATTATGGTAGTCCTCTTAGGTTATGTAATGCAAGATATGTCATCGTTGAACTTTTTTTTCTTTGAATACCATTTAATGTATCCTATTTCTAACATTATCATATAAGTTGTAACCAAATTACAGAATAAAATTTCCTATATTTTATAAATAAAAAAACTAGAACTCTATAATAACAACTATGGGATGATTTAATCAAAATTATTCAAAGGCTATTCTTTTATTATTAACTAGACATATAACATCTTTCAATCAAATATTTGACATTATTCATATACACTCTCTGAATATCTCAAAATGGCATGTATTTCCATGAATTTTTTGTGAATTTTATTCTCTAACTAATTTTACATATATATAATGTAATTATATTCCATTTGTTTTGTGTTGAATGCTTTACATTTTATTGAACAGAATATTAGTGCTTCATTTAATGGTAGTTTTTACAAAATGAGTAAAGGTTGGCCTATGGGACTTCCAAGGGTTTCGCAATTATGCAGTTTTACTTTGTCTTATTAGGAAGAGAAAATTTCAAATAAATTTATATTAAATAATGATATATATATATATATATATGTGTGTGTGTGGTTGATTTATTTTTGTGTGCTTCTTCAAAAATAATTGATCAAGGTTTTAATGAATTAAATGGTCTTAAATGGATTATGAAAAAGAAATGTAATAATTTAAATTATTTGGATTTGATTGTTCAAGAAATGATAATGTTATTGATTATAAATTGTTTGTTAAGCATATACAAATAAGAGATTATATTCCATATTTTTTTAAAGCATCACATGATTATAAAATGGCTGCTTTTAAGTTTTTTTTGTATAGAAATAATATGTTATATAAATTTTCTTATAATAAAAGGGAAAAAATTGAGATTTATGTAAATTAATTGTTAAGTGTTGGTTATTATTTAAAGAAAATTTATCATTCAAGTTGTCAATTTAATAAACAAATTAAAAGAAATAATATTGAGAAGTGTATTAATAATATAAAATGAATTTCAATACCTTTTCTAATAATAATCAAGCTAAATTTTTTGGAAAAGATTTATACTGTAATATATAATATTTCATTTTATGGTTCATATAATTTGAATAAAATGATTAATAATCCTGAAGATAAATTATCTAAGACTGGAGTGAATAATATAGTTTATCAACTTTTTTATGGATATAATGCTTCATATATTAAGGAGTCAAGGTGCAGTATTAAAAAAAGAGTTAAAGAACATAAGTTGTTATATAAGATAATTCAAAGAGATAAAAAGAATAAAAGTGGCTCATTTACAGAATCAGTGTTCTATGACCATGATAAAAATTGTAAATGTAAATTTAATTTTTATATGAAAATTAAGATTTTAAATCAAGAAAGAAATAATGAAAAAAGAAAAATTAAAGAAACATTTTTTATTAATCTTATAAAAATATGAAAATAAACAGACAATTAGCAAATATTAAAATTAGTGAATTATGGGATAAGTAAATCAACATGTTTCTGGTTATGTTTATTTTACTCCATTTTAAAATTAAGTCAGTTTAGTTGAAAGTGATTATGAATATAATTGAAAATACTACTATTAATTAATGTTTATATTGGAATTTATTTTGTTAATTACCATTAATTGGAATATAATTACATATTATTATAATATTTTTATTAGCAGACATTTATTGTATATTATTGTGTTTTATATATATCAAATCATCTCCAATGCTAAGAAATTCAGCTATGCCCTCTGTGAATAAGTATATAAGAGTCTGCATTTCAAAATACCCCATCCAAAAAAGTATCTCTCTGAAAGTATATGGTATTAGATCTTAAATATTGAAACACAAACTAATTCAAACAAAAAGCATGAAATTTAAATAAGCACCAATCTTAAATTGTCCCTAAACAAACATGTTTTCTATGCTTATACAAAGGCAGATTAAACATTAATTATTATAATCTTTAAAACACTTTTCACAGATATGTGCAAAAATAATTCCAGTGTATAATGCTAAACTGAAATAAATATTCAAATATCAAATTACCTCTAACACTAAGAAATTTATTTATGCCCTCTGTGAATAAATATATGAGTCTGTATTTCAAAATAGTATAAAAACATATTTGTTTAGGATCATTTAAGATCGTTGCTTATTTAAATTTTACCTCATTGTTTGAATTAATTCATGTTTTAATATTTAAGATCTAACAGGATACATTTTCAAAAAGTAAAATTACAAATAAATCAAATCAGATGTCATATGACCTAATTTAAACAAGCTTATATTACAAATGTTTTATAAAGAGCTCACAAATAAGCTCTTAAAAAGCTTTGCAGAATATCCTCAACCCCAGACTGGTTTTTGCTACTGGCTTCATCAGTGAGGTGCCATGATACTCAAGCATTGGATTAAAAATACTAGATCAAGCCCAGCACTTTATCTAATGGATAACTATTAAGTAGAACATCTGAAATTTTCAGATATCCATATGTCTTCCAATCCAGCTATCTAGCTTAAATAACCATATGAAACTGAACTAAGTTCAGATACACCATATATTAATAGCTTTAGCAATATAAAATCTCCAAAACCTTAATAGCAAAAAATAAAATTATAAATAAATCATCAGAGGTCACATGACCTAATTTAAACAAGCTTGTGTTACAAATGGTTTATAAAAAGCTCGCAAATAAGCTCTTAACAAGCTTTACAAAATATCCTCAACCCAGACTGTTTTCTACTACTGGCTTTGTCAGTGGGGTGCCAGGATATTCAAGCATTACATTAAAAATACTAGGACAAGCCCAGCACTTTATCTGATGGATAACTATTAAGTAGAAAACTGAAATTTTCAGGCATCCATATGTCTTCCAATCCAGCTGTTTAATTTAAATAGCCATATAGAACTGAACTAAGTTCAGATACACCACATATTAATAGCTTTAGCAGTATAAAATCACCAAATCCTTAATAGCAAAAAATGAAATTTACAAATACATCACAAATATTGCTAAAGCTATTAATATTTGGTGTATATGAATTTAGTTCAGTCCCATATGACTATTTAAGTTAGACAGCTGGATTGGAAGACATATGGATGTCCGAAAATTTCAGATTGTCTACTTAATAAGTATCCATTAGATAAAGTGCTGAGCTTGTCCTAGTATTTTTAATTTAATGCTTGAATATCCTGGCACCTCACTGATGAAGCCAGTAGCAGAAACTGATCTGGGGTTGAGGATATTCTACAAAGCTTGTTACGAGCTTATTTACAAGCTCTTTATAAAACTTTCAAAGAGGTATGTTTTAGACTGGCTATTTTGAAATACAGACTTATATGTTTATTCACCAAGAGTGTAGCTGAATATTTTAGTGTTGGAGGTGATTTGATATTAGATATTTATTTCAGTGTAGCATTATGCACTGGAATAATTTTTGTATATGTCTGTGTTAGGTGTTTCAAAGATTATAATGACTAATGTTTATCATTCACTTCAAAAGATAGAATATTCTGATAGTTTATGTAATGAAGCAATTTTGAAGTATTTTCTTTTTACAATAAATTTGTCATTTTCCTGTAAAATTCAATCAATAAACTGCCCATGCTTCTGTTGAAAGCAAAAACAAGAGAGATAAGTTTTTATTCAAATTTTTCAATCCTATTTATGAGATTTTCTTATTAACATCAGAGTAGCCATAGTAATCATGTATATTCACTTATTATCTATTTCTGGTAGTGTTTCTTTAATAAAAATTATATTATTCAAGTAACAAAAATACATATTTTAGAAATATTACATACAATAAAAATGTACATTTTTATAATAACAATACTATCTTTCATTTCAACAAAACTTAAACAATCTACATCATATTTTCAATATATTACACTGGAAATATATTTTCATACATAACTCCTGGCATAATATTAAACAAATAAAAAAGACAAATATTTTTGAAATATTAAACATTTATTTGTGTTATTTACAATTTACTATCATGAATGCAGTAACAAAAATGAAACATATAAAAAAAATAATTTCATCCAAATTATATACTTTATTATTTATATATTTACTTTTCTTTTAAAAATAAAGTCAATTTATAATCTTATAATACAATTAATAATAATAAGTATAAAAATGCTCAAGGCTAAATGGGTTTGTAAGTAATCATTAAAAACTACTCAACACTTAAACAATCCTAATATCAATAACAATCAACAATTTCCAAACTTGTTAAATGAAAGTTGCCTTGACAATAGTTGGGAAATTTTTAATAGTTATTGATATTGAGATTGTCGAAGTATTGATTGGTTTTTAATAATTAATAATAAATATCATATTAATATTATTGTTGTCATAGCAATATAGTTAATACTTCATAATTTAACATATCCATTATCCAAAAATCTAGTAAAAAAAAGAATTTAATGATATATATATATATGCAATTGAAAAGCAGAAGTAACTACTTCCCAATGAGTTACATAAAAAATAGAATGATACCACTCTATCTTTAGGCTATCATTCTATCTTTTAGTGGTTTTTGATATATAATAGTGAGAGGTAGTTACTTCCCACATTTCAATCATATATA
>JAQFVV010008625.1:0-26239 GCA_028023455.1 Epiperipatus broadwayi | reverse complement strand
TGCCTCACTAACATCAAATTCACTGATTGATACTTGCATTGCCTAGTTATTTTTTATCTAAATTTAATGATTATTTTAATTAATAGTTTCGAAATCAACATAATAAGACCCAAATGCATTCATAAATAATAATTTAGATACTCAACCTGTAAAAGTCCTAGCTGACTGTTCTCACATTCTGTAGAGCCCATCTTTTTGCATTTGAAGTCACTGTACAATGGGAGATGATCTGCTTCAGTATATAAGATGTTCATGTGCCTTCATTGTTTTAATCCCTGCAGCTGTTGGCTCATACTACCATCCATCTAGCCTAGTGATTCTTCAATTTAACTTGCATACAAGAATTTATATTATTTTTTCTTTAATTAATGAGTTATTTCAATTTTCCATTCTTATAAAGGAAATCTACATATGAATTCCTTTGTTTTATTTCATTAATGTTGTATTCTAATTCTCATTAATTAGACAGTAATTTTAAAAAAAAATAATCTATTCCAAATCTTAACACTTTATAAGTCTTTTATTTAATATTTAAAAAAATCAGTCTTTTTTAAAATTCTTTAATTTATTAAACTTATCACTTTTTTCTTATTAAGTTTATATTTATATATTGTTCAGCTAATGAATAGTGCTACACATAAATAGTTGTTTATAATCATTAAAATCAAAGCTTATATTTAAATAACAAAAGATTTTGTAATTAAAATATTTCATTAAAAAAAAAAAGAAATCTATAAAAGCTTTAAAGAGTTTTCTTATTATAAAACATAGATCACCAAAGGGCAAATGTCATTTATTAGCACAGGTTTAGAAATTAATTAATTCAGGGGAAGGAAAGAAAATCTAACTTAGCAAAAAAATTAACTATTAAAGAAAAAAAGTGAGAAATCTTAAAACGCAAAAAAAAAAAAAATCTCTTTCCATTTATTTAAAATAAAATATATGTGTGCATAAATAACGCAGCTGATTTCTAAACATTAAAAATAAAATGTGACAAAAATGTTAAAAATAAAAATAAAATATGAAAGTTAAATATAAAAGGAAAGCTCATAATTGAAGTTGAAAAATTTCCTTCAAAGATTGGATAGACATTGATAAGCTACATACGAACTAATTAGCAATGGCTATTAATTAAAATCCATAAACAACAGAATTAATTAGACACATCTTAAGAATTTAATCAACAAAAGCAGTGGATGAATTTAAAAACCAATTAAAAGAGGATAACAATATCACCACATAAATAGGGCCAAAAATTTCATCAGTGAGTCTTTCACATATTTAGATCCAGTCATCTATTAGACATAGTTTTTAGAGACAATGCAGTGTTAAGCTGAAAGTCAGAATATGGGGCCAGATTCAAGCCTCAGTCTGACAGAACATCAGTAGTCTGCCAGGTAGAAGCAATACCCATCTAATAATTTGAAGCCATCAGGAATGTTAACTGCCTGAAATAGAAGGATCATGTAATCACAATCATCAAGAATGCAACAGAAGCTTAAAATACAACAGGTTGGTAAAACACACATGCAGGTAAAGAGCGGAAGCCACAGTGTTGTAAAATCCTATAAGTAATAACATTTCTTATTCCAATTTCTGATATTAATTAAAGTAACCATTCCAATCTTTGAGTATTCCCTGAATCAGTATAATAAATGAACTCTATAGCCGCATAAAATGAACTTATTTATGTGCAGGTGTAGTGTAATGAACTTTCATAAACATTCAAATAGCTTATGATAGAATATATGTGCATGTTTTAATGCTTGGTATTTATTTATGCTTTATGTTTATATTACATTACTATTTTATGTTTATTATAATGTATGTGCCTGAAAATATTATAAAATTATTATTTATATTAATTAGAAATTTATAATTAGTTTACAAATTACAGTAAACAGTTTAGGTAAAATAAAGTATTTGTCTATCAATCGGTCAATTCTGTACTTATACCACTAAGAACAATTGAGCAAAGTTTAACACATAGTTTATTCCATTTGTTTTGATTGAGCTAGTTGGGATTTTTTAGGTGCTGAATTAGTATGCCAAAACATTCAAGTTATCTTAGTTACTTCTTGTAATTAACTGGCGCCTGAAGTTTACTTCGAAACAAAAAAAGTGCTTTGAATGACAGGTGTTGAATTTAGCAGTTGAGAAGATCTGTGGCTTGGAAATGTAGTCATAGTTATATATCTTATATATCTCATCTTGGTCATAGGTATCTTCTAGGTATTATGCTTCTCTCGTCTAAGGGACCAGTGTGGTGCAAGACTTAAATTGCAGTCAGAGTAGATTGAATTTATAATAAATAATTGTATTATATTTTTCTAATATATAAGTAAGTCTTACAGTTTTGCTTTTCACAATTTCTATTTCCATTAAAGAGTAAATTTTATGCTAGATTTTTTTTTCAATCAATCTACTATTCCCACTCAGTTCAATATGGTTGTGCATTTAAACATACATATCATTGTGTTATTTTATTTCTAAAATAGTCATATAAAAAAAACAAGTTTTTATGAAAAAATTCATTTATATATACTTTAACTTTTATAAAAGAGCTGGAATAATCTCTCAACAGAGATTGATTTCATTCTATGATAGACTAAACTGCTTGATTTATGCTTATTAACCATTCCTATTGGTGGGGGGGGGGGGGTTTCAAACATATTTTAACCTTTTTTTTTTTTTTTAATTTAAAAATAACAAACAAATAAATTTTATAAAAAAATCCTGGGAAAATAAAGTTTGCAATGTTTTAGAAAAGTTACAGGCATTCCACTCACATTATTGAACTAAGTAAATGAAAACAAATGAAATTTATAAATTTAATGGAAAATAACACATATATAATTTATGATTAGTATACAAGGCACATTATTCATATGGATGCAAAAATAAAATGAGTGAATTTCATTGTTGTTTTTATATGATATATGAAAACATCTAAACAGCCTTAATAATAGTCAATGAGGTCTATTGCTCCAGAGTTTATCAAAAGTTTGAATACCAAAAAATGACAGCACTGGAAATCTATCCAAGGATCTTATACTCTAAAACCTAACACTTCATCACTACATTAATTGCAAAACAAAGACTTGTATAAATATACTCAAAGAAATGGTGTGTTTTCCTGAAGGTTTGTGATGATGATGGTCTAGTTGTATTTTTATATTGGACTATTTCCATCATCTAATATGCGTATTGAATGTCTTCAGAAAAATTTAACTTTATTTAAATATTTCAAATACATTCCAACTGTTATCTAACAGGTTAGTATATGCAAAACGTTTTGAGAGGAATTACTTTCCTCTCTTCTTCAGGTGTTGTTGGCCTGACCAGTGACAGTACTAGCATGGGATTCAAACCTGGACCATTAGATTTTTGAGTAGCACATCAAACAGGTTAGCTAACCTGTTTGATGTGCTATTACTAACAGCAGAATGTATTTGAAATATTTAAATAAAGTTAATTTTATAGTGTTACCTTAAATTACAATACTCAAGAATCTAAGGGTCCAGGTTCAAATCCCATTCTAGGACTGTCACTGGTCAGGCTAGCAACATCTGAAGAAGAGGGGGAAATAATATCTCTTGAAATGTGCATATATTAACCTGTTTGATGTGTTATTACTAACAGTTGACTGTATTTGAAATATTTAAATAAAGTTACATTTTTCTAAAGACATTCAATACGCATATTAGATAAATAGTCCAAAATAAAAATACAAAAAAAAAAAAAATGGTTTATATATACATTTATGAAAAATGTAAGTTAAAATATACAAATTAAAATCAGTTAAATAAAAAGTTCCAGAGAGAAGTAAATTAAAATACCTGAGAGAAATTAAAAAAAAAAAAATCTGACAAAAAAGAAAAAAAAATTACATCCTTAATTAGATAAATGCTAATAATAGATAATGAAACAAAGAAGGGAAGTAAAAAATTAATTAAAATATAAATTAGTAACTTCAGAGAACAATAGTGGTAAGAAATACAAAATCCCTTAAAAAAATAATTCAAGTTAGCCTTTCTGGAAATTCCACAGCTGAAGTAACTGGATGAAATATCAAAGAACAAAGAAAGAGGCTGACAAAAGATCTTCAGCAAGAAGTAGCTAAGATTTCAGTGCAGATCATCACTGAAGGTCTAAAGAAAATTTAGGGCTTTACAGTTACTATTTTTTGATACATTTTGGAACTCAATTTTTATGAGTAATTATAAAAATAGTGATTTGTATATTTAAATTTTTATTATATTATGTTAACTGTAGCCTATAAAATTATAACAAATTAATTCAGATAATAAATAGCTAATAGTCATTATTTGTGGATTTATTTATTTAATTATTTATTGTTGTATGTCTTACTGTAGTTATTTCATGGCTCTCATGCAACAGATCAATATATATCGATTGGCACAATTCAAGAAACTATTGGGATTTCCCAAAAAATTTAAATTAATGCTAACAATTTGTGCAGTTTGAAAAATCATTAGGATATTTGAAATTATTTTAAAAAATGCCAAAAATAATAATGGTAGCTTAAATTTATATATATAATTAATGAAGGGTTCACCAATTATTGTTTATTTCAGTGGACTAATTAATACACACTTTATGAACACCCATATTGTTACAAGAAATTTCACCTTTCTTAACTGAAGAAAACTTGAATTACTACTGACATTATTATTACATTAACTTCTATACCTTCCTAAATGATAAAGTTTTATTAACATAATCATTATTACTCAAGTTTTATACTCTCCTGCTTGATAATATTTTTTATTAACATAAATATCATTTTTAAAAATTGATATTTTCTTAAGCTGTAAAACCTATGTATTATTTTAATAATTCTATAGCTTTCTAACTGATGATTATTTTTATTTAATCTATGAATTATTTCAAGAAGTTCCACATTTGCATACAATCACACCAGAATATTTTCCCAAACAATGAGTAAATCTAAAGATTATTCATGTTTCACCAATCAAGAAATGACATCCTACTGGATAATGATGGTGATGTATATTGCCTATTTAGACTAAGAAATATAATTTTAAAAATTTGAATAAAGTAATTATTGGTTTTATTTTCTGTAATGTTGGAAAACACAGCAGAACAGATATATATATATATATATTGTAACGTTACATTATTTTTTCATAAATAAAGTTAAAAATAAAAAGTTCGCAAATAAAAATTTGTTTTTAAAAATTGAAAATTAAAAGTCATCTAAACTCGTATATATATAAAATCTTACAGATGGAAAATTATTAAAAGAAAACTTTATTAAAAAAAAAAAGTATTTTAAAACTAAATTTTCAACATAAACTTAAAAGATTTGAAGATAAAAATATATCTTTAAGAATGTACAAAATTTAATTACTATTGTGTAAAAGGCTAAAAATGGAAATGATTATT
Source organism: Epiperipatus broadwayi (assembly GCA_028023455.1). NCBI lineage: Eukaryota > Metazoa > Onychophora > Udeonychophora > Euonychophora > Peripatidae > Epiperipatus > Epiperipatus broadwayi. The sequence continues at coordinate 20,809 of JAQFVV010008625.1, read as the reverse complement.
TTTTAATTAGTCAAAGTAAACTAGCCTTTTGGCATCTCAATTTATAATTAGAGGTCAGATAGGAGAAAATTAATAAGAACAGAATAGCCAATAAAAAAATCTATCAGGAAACAGACCACAGTGAAAGAATCATCATCATCATCATGTCATGTTCAGTCAATCTGCAATTTTAGTATAAAAAGAAAAAGATTGGAAATAAATTATTCTGTGTGTTAGTTCTGGGAGAGTTGAAGGAGAATAAATTGAAAAAACACACTTTCAATCCCTTAAGTTTTTCCAAAGGAAAGAAAATGAAGTATCATTTTCCTACATTGCAGACACAGGGGGTCCTGAGATAAGTCATGCAAAGAGCTACAACAGCTAGAGCAAAGGATCTCCGGATGAATACCAATAGAATGGCTAACAGCATATTGATCTCCGCAAGATGTCATGGGAATTAGAAACAACACTGGATCCAACTAGAAAGTATGGACTTTTTCTTTTTAAAACCGTAAGAACTCTATAACTAATGAACTTTAACTATAAAACTTTTTCTATGTGACCAAATTAAATCATTAATAATTATTTTTATTATATGTATTTTTAAATCATTTCCATTATTTATTTATTTTTTTGTCTTTTGAGCATTTATTATTTTTTTATTAAGCTAAAAACTTTAAATCATGTTAAATTTAAGTTGGGTGGGGGTGGCTGCATAGATCATAAAGTTATGTTAGTTTAATTAAAGGGAGGGTTAATCTTGGGTTATTTGTTTCAAAGTTAAATTGGGTCAATGGATTGGATGTATTGGTGTAATTAGTAAAGCAGCATGAAGATCTGCTATGTGTAGGATCACATTATACACCGTACTTGGGCAAAATAAGCCTATTTCTTATTGACTATCAGAGATAGATGGTATTCCCTGCTCCTTGGGTCACCCCTTTGGCCTATGGTATGGGATTGTAAGTCAGCAAAAAGGACCACAATCCCTTCCTATGAAATTTTTTTTTTTTTTTGTATTGTTCTTCTTGCCAGAAAGATGTAGCATTCCTGTACTGGATGAGGAATATTTCTTCTAATAACCACACTGTTCAGATGTACATTTCTGATAGTATGGTAGTGTGCTGTCATATTCATGTTGCATTAAATACATCAATATAAAAAATAGATTGGCGTTAGTTTGATTGCGAACTTTTGGCCTAAGGTTAAATAAGGAATATAGAATATTTTCTTTTTCGATTGCAATCTATGTAGTCTATCCATACTCGACAGTCTAATAAAATATAAATTAATACATCTGTGCAAACTTATAAAATAAAAAGTTAAATTGTAAATCAAATTCTAAAGTAAACATACTAAAATAAATAATTCTGAATTTTATATATGTGCAAAATAAATGTTTCTGTGTATTGTCAATCTAGCAGTGGCTTATTCTTATTTTTTATTATCTTTTTTCTTTAAAAATAAAGTATACATTATCTCTGCTGCTCCACAAGCGAGTGACTGGAGCATTTTGGTCATATTTATAAAATAAAAACTGGATCCTAACAGTAAGTATCTGCCTATTATATAAATTTTTCAGGTTCCAGTAGCCTGGTGGTGCCCTGTATGGCAGATACGGTAAGACTCCAATACACACTGACCATTATAATACATATATATTGTACCCTCACTTCCAGAAAAATATGTAATAATAATAAATTGGTCTAGCTTAGATAAATAGTTATGCTCGTTTTAAATGTATTTAATCCATAAGAAATATATTCTATAATACTGTATATTATTAAACTAGCTCTAATTATTAAGTAATAATATGGTTTGGTTTCATAATTAAATAAATAAATAGCTAATAAAAATCATAAGACTATGAAGTGAGTTTACAGGTGGCAATATGAATACATTGAGCCAATATCCCATAGGATATTACCTCAATGGCATAAGAACACTATTCTCCCTCCTATTATCTCAAACACTAAATCTATAGCATTCCTACATCTTCAATAATTAATTAATTAATTAAGATTATTCCAATAAGTTAATCTTCATCTCTCTATCTAAATAATCTAGCTCAAATATTCTCAGGTTCTTTTAAAATAGTTATAGACAATTATAATTTCTGTAATTAAGCATGGTAAGGGATTTAATATCGTTCTCAAATACCTCTGACTAATACTAATAATAAATAAATTAATAAAAATAATCGTCAATGTATAATTTAATCTTATCTATTTTCCCATTATAACACTAATCATGAATAATAATAATAAGTAATATAATATAATTTTTTTTATTCTTCACATGGCATCTTATAAATATGTGGTATAATCTTATAATCTGATAATATGTGGCAACCAATAATAATATATTTCTGTGTAAATATCTTGTAGTTACTCTATGACCATAATAACAATATGACAAATGAAGTTTCTTGAAGAAATCATATCAAGAAAATATAACTCTTAAATAATCATCTTATTTATGTGGTGCAAATATCTTATTTCAATTCAAATCATCTCTGATTGCAAATCTGTGATGTGGAAAAATTAAGTCAACACCAAGATTTATAAAACAAGTTGAACAAATTTTATTAATAACTTCAACAATAAACTTATGTACATTATTTACATTACTAATGAACTTTATATAATCACATTTCTGTACTTTTCCAAAATTAAACTATAAAACAAACAAACAAACAAACAAAAAAAGATATGGAACATTCAAAAAAAAAATCTCTTATTAAAATATTATTATAATGTATCTCTGTTACATGTACATTAATTTATTAACTTATACTTAATTCTTTAAAAATAATTTAACATATCATGTAGTCATTGCCGACTTAATAACAACACGAATAAATTCAATTAACAATATAGCTGTCTAATTATACTACTAATTGAATATTAATTTCATATCAGATAAAATGTATGTGTTGGTGTATATCGTTGCTACAGAATAACATTTACAAAAGCTATAACTATCTGTATCATTTTAACACGATTCGGCATTACTTGTCAAAAAATATGCATTATATGTAAGTTTTAAAATACTTAACAGTTATTCAATATTTTTACAAACCAACTTTAATTATCACCTACACATTTTTATCAAAAAATAATCAATTTCGAATATGAAAAATTTTATGATTCTTTTCCTGATAAACCATATTCTTATAATCTTCATATTCATCTCTATCTTCACTCCAAGTAAAACAACCTATCTTATCCTTTTCAATACGATCCACACCTCCAAAATTATTTATCATTTCCTATTTTAAATACAATTCTATATAGTGTAATACTAGAAATTTTGATAGCGAACAGATATGTAGGCATATAAAACAAATTAGAGTCTAAACTTACTAGTACCTCTATTATATAGTCATCATGGTAACAGTGTATAAGAAATGAGGTATGACTTATCTGTCTAATAACCTCCACCACAGAATATAAAGTCCAGGTTATTTATTCAGCTCTATGGAACATTTAACTTCAACACAAAGAAAACACTGCCATGGAAAATATATGAGTTACAAGGTAAAGTCATCTATATTTGCATAATCATTATTGTCGATTATCCTTGTTCCCATATTAATACATCCTACATAAAAACATCATCTTGGTTTCATTTAACTTACTTCCAAGTGACTATCCTTATAACTTCTTTAGAGATTTACCACTCTACATTGCTAAATTCTTACACATCTCTACAACAATAAATAAATTTGCATAAAGTAACAACTTAATTGCTCAATTAAAAAAATACTCTATTCCTTTAATAGCTCTTGAACCAAGATATAAATAATCAGTATTGATATAATACCTCAACCACTTAAAATAAGTATTAAGTTCAATCACAATAGAATCATACAATCATATTCCCATTACGTTAGAATATATTTATAATATAAGATAAAAGTATGCATATTTTTTAAAATAAATAAACACTTATAAGCTCCGTGTATGCATCATGTATTTATACGTTCTCATACATCCACACAAAAAAATGACATAATACTTTGACCATCTAAAATAAAAATAAAAAACATCATAAAATCATTAATATTTTTATAATTATTACCATAAGTGATATCTCCACTGGTTAATCACTTAATTGACATTTCTGGTCCACAAACTAAATAACAAAACTTGCATAATATATCATTCATTCAATACTATTATACTTAAAATATTAAGTTTTTTTAAAATTACTAAATATTTTTTTATAAAAATCTAAGCATTATGTTAGTAAGTAGTTTAATATTTTTATGTTCCTTTCCTATCTCTAATCCATGAATAAGCATTAACACTAAGATTAGTAAAAAAAATAATTCAAAAGCATATTTATGAAAACAAAACTTTGTCCATAAAGTTCATTAAAGAAAAATGTTTTTTTTTCTCTCGGGTGTTTCAACTTCCCAGCGCTTATTGATTAAAACTTCTACTGATGCCAAAATCACAAATGCTCTGTTGGTTCTACTTTTAAAAAAAATGAACGACAACTTTCAAAAAAATAAAATAAGGTAAGTCAACTTTTAAAATATTTGGATTGATTCATAAATAACCATGGATCTGCTCCTAAAAGTTTATAAAATAATAGTTCATGGTTTTCATTAATTTAAAAAAAAATTATTGAAAGTACATTTCGATATCATATAATGAAATAATTTCAAAGTTCTACTACTTTCATTCAAATCCCATGACAGTTTATAGTGTCTTTGATACAGTAATACTAATTCAGTGTTTCTCGACACTTACTACATATTTAAATATCTCCATCAATAATTTTTAACATCTTTTGTATGACCAGCATACACAAATTAATAATAGGATAATTTTGTTACCTATTTTAAAGATTCCTCTCAACAATAAGATGTGAAACGTTTTGATAATGGTCTTGGTTTTTACATCTTTAAAATTATTACAATATTTTAAAAATAGATTATTAAATATTTCTTCATAAAGAAACATTTCTGCATTTCCCAAAATAATTATTTTTATCAAGTTAAAAGTTTTTTTTTTAAATTTTTACTATCTTGTTTCCTTAGTCTTAATTTTAAAATCAGTCCTCTGAATAAAGGCATTTATTTTTTTTTTACTTTTAATTTCTGGTGAATTTCCTTTAAACCTCGCATGTGATGTCCACTTTGCTAATCTCAATAGCAAATTAGAATCACTAATTAATATAGGCAAAATCATATGCCTAATGGAAACAATAATTTTGACATTTTTTTTTATAAATTTAAATTTATCGATGATCTATTCATGTTTAATGTGATGTTAGAATTAAGCTTAATAAATCAGTCGATAAGGAATTACTTAGCTTTTAGCAAGGCATTTCTGTATTATACGATCTTATAATAAATTACTGTACTTTCTTAGAAGTAGTAATTAATATAATTGATTATTAATGGTACTCTTAATCTTTAGACTGTAAACTAACAGAAGTTAAGTTGTTTAATCCAGCATACTTAGTTAACAGAAGTAGTAGTAGCGGTACCTCGAAAATAATTGTGCACCCATTTTTATACCTGAATAAATTACTCCCTCGATTGGTTAACTAAACAATGCTCTGCTAGCTTATTTACATACCTAGCCAACAATGCAGAATCAAAATTAAAAATAAACAAAGATTTATCTAATATTTATTATTTATTATATTTTTTATTTCCTCGTTAATTTTCATATTTTATTTACATCTACCAAACACCTCAAAATAACTTTTAAAATCATATCATAATATTTATTATTACCTTTAGCTTTTTTAAAATGTATTTATTTTTCAAAACAAAACAAAAATCTAATTTTACTTATTACATTCATTTTTTTTAAAATAATAAAAAACACAGCTTAATATTTTATACTAACTAATTTTATTTTTATCTTGTGGTAGTCAAATATAATATTTCAAATTTTATAATAGAATTTTAAAACAGTTTTACAACTTTACTAAAAAAATTCGCAAGCATATGTGTATCGATATCTATCTATAACATGACTTATAAACCAGATGAAATGCTTACAATTTAACTGAAAACAAACTAAATAATTTAATTTATAAAAAGAAATATATATATTTTTTATAAAATAATAATATAACAACTTTTAAAATAATAGTTTAATATCACAAAACCGAATATTCATTTTCTACCACAATACTACTTTTAAATAAATATTTTTCATTCATCACATGATCACCATCTCTGTATGGAGAGTTTTGCCTTTATTTTTCATTCAATTATTAAATATTAATTTTTTATTACTCAAATATACTATTTATCTAACTTCCAGTTATTACTTTTAAAATTTACTTTAAACATTTATTTACAAGATTTATTAATACCGTATTTATTATGGCCAGTTTTCCCAACCATACAAGATTATAATTTATCTTTAGTTGACTTTTTTTTTTACAATATTAACATAATATTATACAGTAAATATTCTTATTTACTTTAATTATACTTTTAAAAAGATCATCAACACAACATGTACATCATACCTCTAAAATAACTTTTTAAATTTAATTTTTTAGTAAATTGATATAAACAATTCATCCTAACCTAAACAAAAGGGTACAATATATATATATTATCAGTCAACTCCATATATCAATTATAATGCTTGGCAAAAGTAGGTCTTTAAAATGGATAAGTGGACCACACAGGATAATGGATGTAATACTATGGCTGTCTAATCGCTATAACACCTGTAGATAGTATTTGATCAGTGTCTACCAAATTGAAATTCGAATATGAATCAATTATCTTTTGGAATTTTTTAAACACAATTTCTATATCTTGTATAGATTTTGTCTAAGAATCTAAGTTAAAAGTTTCTTCAGTGGCTATTATCTCTTAAGTACAATATATAAATAAAATTTTATGGAAAAAGTATATTTATGAGTGTAGATGGTAGCTGACCTAAAGCGCCAGACTCACTAGTACAGTGAGAATTATCCTTTCCCTATAACTCTTAATGATCCTACTTCTACTATCTAATGAGGTGCCTGACCCAAGCTAGCTCATTCTCAGGGTTGGGAGGAAAACCTATCAGATGAACAGAGGTATATGAAGAAATATGTGTATTTGAATGCTCTCTTTCCCTCTTTCTAAATCTCTTAAACCTGCTCGCGTCTAACTTGCGATTAGCTGTATTGAATTCCGTTTTTAAATCTTTATTCCATTAGTTAATTGCTCAAATTTATTTCTTAAACTTAAGGTTAAGTTTAAAAATCTATTTAATACATACATGCCTATTCCTATCAGATGTATTTAATTAGTTTTTCGATATATCTTGGCAGGAAAAGCAATAGATGAACATAAATGATAAATCAATAGATAATTCCAGTTATAAGATAAGTATATAACTTTTATTATTAAGTTATTAAAACATAGTATTCATAAGACAAAAAAAAAACATATAAATAATTTTCATATCCAAGTATACCCAAAGCAATAGTAAACAAAATTTTTTACTAAATAACACATAAATATTGATTGGGATAAAAAAATATAGGTACAGTTATACACTACAACACAAATTACTAATTAAACTGTATATAATTATTCAGAGGGTAACGATAGGCAATTCTAAGTTTATATTAATATAAAGAGAATCATATTACCTTGTGGACTCTTGGGTTTTAATAATGACACATTCACTTATGTATCTTTAGGTAGTTCTAAGTTCACAATTCATAAGAAATCAAGATTTTATTTTATTTAAGAGAGATATATGCTATTGGCAAAGTCTGGCATTAGTGTCCATTTGTAGTATTAACAGGACGCGAAGAAAAATAATAATGATGTCTTCTTTCAATGGAAACTTGTTTATCATATTAGATTCTATCCTTTTCCTTTAAGTCTATGTTGTAGCATCTTGGTGAGATTCTTAGGTTCTTGTGCTGGCAGGTGGTAGGTGGAATCAGCTCTGTACTTGTAGCAGATGGTGACGCCTTCACGTATCTGCTGTTACCCCATTATTACGAACATTGATATTTTATAAATTGATTCAGAATACATTTCTTCTGCAAATCATTTAATTAAAAAAACTTTGATATTCTTTATAACCACAAAAGCATAGCCATCCAAATTAATATATCCAAAAAATATGTATAAATTAATATCACTCTTTCCAAAATGTCCCCTGTTCTCTCCTGCTCAGCGGTTCCAATTCAATTAATTAAATTCCTCTTTTTTTACTTTCTCCAAAAAAGAGTTTATCAGCATTTCAATCTCTTTCTCTGGAATGCTTTTAACATTTCTTTTTTTTTCTTCTATCATTTTTGGTATTTTGTCCTCTGTACATTTATTAGAGCTGTCTCAGAATTTAAAGTCATTAAGTATTGTATCAAATAACCAAGAATTGCCTAGAGGCATGTACAGCAAATTCTTTTTGTTACCCTCATTAAAGTAAGATACGATAATAAAAAATTTATATTGAAAACAATCGATAATAAAAAATAAATATTTGTGTATAACTGTATTTCTCAAATTTGTAATAACATATTTTAAAAAAATATTTTGAGATAAATAATTATACCTCTTTAATCCCTTTCTTTTTCCATTTTGTTTTCTTTTTTTAAAAAAATGTCAACATTGATCTCCCTTACATATGTATATATCTCACTCCTCATACATTATCTTTAAACATATTGAAGACAATTTAAATAATTACGTGTATCAAGGGTAGTTAGTAAGTGCTATTTAATTTCCTTGTAACAGGGTTTGAACCCTGCTATTGTTACAATATATATATCAGGACCATCCATATCTACACTAAGAATAGTCAACAGTGTACCTGAAGAAAAAAAAGACACACTTTAAAAACAAACAACCATATCAATTGCTATAACAATAAAGATATATAATATACCATATATGGTTATAATACAAAAATATGATACTTTCAAGGGAAAAAGATAAATAAAGGTAATGAATCAATTGATGGCATGAGCTAAAATACATATCTACATTCTAAGAGCAAAGAAATATGCTAGAACTTTGTCCCTAAATATATGAGAAAAGTAGGAATGGCCCATCATTAATACTAGGAACAATAAGAGTTACCTCAAACAAAGCATTTATATAAGCATGAAATATAAGAACACATACCACTTAAGAAAAATATTAATACAAATGAGACCAGGTAAACATCTCTTTATAAAATATAGGGTTTATCTAAATCAATATCAAGAGACAGAAGAGCTTTATCCCTTGGAAATAGAAATTGACAAGATAAGCTTATAGCAATACACAAGAGAGAAACTAATTCCAATCTCTTAATAAACATAATAATTCTTACTTGATGTATAAAACTAATAAGATAATTATTTTGTATCAAATCTGACTTAATAAAATATAGCTTAAATAATTAATAAAATAGAAATGTACAATATCTTCATGGCTTAGATATAAGTATTCACTAAAATAGATATATTACTCACAACAGAAAATAAAGTAATACTCTTAAAATGATATAATACTAAAATTATGGACCTTTAATAAAATATTGCATATTATGTGAACTTCTGAATACTATCATGAACCATAATGCATAAAATATACTAAGCAAGAATACACAAAACAAGCAAATAATAAACTATAAATACACAAAATTATAATTCTAAATAATAACCAGTTTACTAAAACTTTTAAAAGTATTAATATTCTTTATCTGGGAGATTTCACCATTTGCTAGAAGACAATTTTACAAGCAGATAATATTTCTCCATTTGTTGGCAGTAAAACAATCTAAAATAGGCACACAGCAGCAATAATTATTTTAGATTTCCTTAAACAGAAATGCACACAAGTAACTGAATAATGGCCATTTAATTTGATGAAATATTTAAACATACAAGAAAGTAAAACAGATTTTAATAATTTTTACCATGACATTGAGCTGGTTTTCCATTTACATGTTTTAAGAATTATATTCAAATATGGAGGTCAGAGAGCAAGTATTTCTTTCCAAAGTTAAGTAGGTTTCCTTCCAGAGAGAAAGCAGATTTACACAATCATATTTTGAGCATTATAATAAGAGTCATAAAGAATATGATAAATAAGTCTTCTTAAAATAATGGCATTTAATTTTGAATTATAATACATTTTTTTTCATTTGATTTATTTTAAGTATAAAATTGAAGTATAAACAAGTGATTTTTAAAAAAAATTTTTCTTCTCATCTGCAAATCATTAAAAGCAGTTGAACATCATTTTAATTTTAACATAAATGGTTTATTCTTCTCAAATTTATAGTTCATTTATTAAAATAAATTTATCCAAGAAAAACTTTATTGAAACAATATTTTAAAATATATCAAAATAAAACATTTCAAAAGTCTTTGATAATTATTATTTTTTCAAATAGGCTAGTAAAAGACACATTTTTAAATATTAATGTGCTGTTATAAATATTGCCAAAATATGAGCTTTCAATAACTTTATTTCTAAGACATTGTTTATAATAAAGTTTATTGCACTTATGAGATAGAAAACAGTAAAGAATTCTTACATGCATACAATAAGTCATACATAATTCCTAGGATGCATTAGTATTAAATAGGTATACTTTAACAACCAAGATTGAGTATCTGTTTGACATTTTCATTCTTTTCTTTTCTTCATTTTTAAATAGTTAACTTTTATATTTCCAGTGACTCAGTTAAAAATTCTGGTACCTGAATTTAAAGGTTCTAAAGACATATGTTACATTAAAATATAGTTTAAAAATTATAACATTAATTCTATAGTTGAGAAATTTTGAAATTCTTTCTCCTTTGCATGTCCGCTTCCATTAGAAGTTCAAATGTTCAAAATTTTCCATAGTTCAGTGGTTTTTGTAGTTCAACATAATCTGTAGGCCATAGTTCAGTCTTGTATGCATGTGTGTGGACTTTTATAACCTAATCATGATTGTTTTTATTGATGGAAAAACATATATTTCCTTTTAATTGTCACACCTTAGTGTTAAAGGTTAATTTGGGATCTGCAGAGTTAAACTAAAAATAAAAACTCATTTACATATTTCTCAGATGTTTTAATTAACACATGCCATCTGGAATAATTATTTTAAAAGAATAAAATTATTATGGTAAAAATATAATAAACGAAAGAAAATATATTGTTTTGAGAAAGAAAATATTACATTATTCTTTTATAACTATTTCAATTATATTACATAAATTATTAAGTTCCCTAGGATTTAATTCAATATTTTAATTAAATTAAGTATTTAAAAATATATAATATTCTAAAACAAGGAAATGTAAACTAAAATTAATAAATGTCCACACACTCACACACATGTGCACTGAAGTTATTTCAATTGAGAATTAACAACTCTTTAAAATAGTATTGAATCAATGTTATGTCTTTTAAGTTAGCTAATCTAAGTTTATCTATTTAATTCTTAATGATATTAGCTTATGAATATACTATAGCTGCTAGTTAATTTAAACTAAATGCTTTATTATAAGCATGGAAATTCAACCATAACATCTTCTACTAAAATTTTAGATCTAATTATTATTACTGCTTATTTAAACAATAAAGTTTGAGATACCAAAGGATTATGCTAAAGCAATCTTGACTTTTTAATACTAATTTTTTGCTAAATAAAAAACTACATCTTTATGTTGAACACTTAAAATCACTAAACATCACATGATCACTATCTCATACTAGCACATAATTGTTATTAAACAATGCACAAGCCTTCTGGCATCCATTGATTGCTCTTGTTAGCACAAGATGGCACTACTATATGGAGAGAGTTTTGCTTTGTTTTGAATCACTTAAAATCACCTCAACCATTGACAAATTTACATTAATATAGTATAAATATAAAATGAATTTCAATAATGTTTTCGACTTATAAAAATATTTGAAATAAATTACAATTGAAATTGGCATATATTTATAAAACTTTAATAAAGTGAACTTACAATAAAATTAAGTTAATGAAAATTTTTTCTTTATAATATTTGTATACTTAAATACATTAAATAGCAGAAAGTCTAGCATCACTAGCAAAAACACAGATTACAATATATATAAGAAAAAAATATTGGTCACAGAGGAAAAAAAAACAAAGAAAAAAAATTAAATAAGTTGCTCACCTGATAATGACAAATACTCCATAAGTCAGCCTTGTATGATAATTTATAATGTTCATAAACTACTCATTAATCATATCCTTAAGAAAACGTGAAGAAATCAGAACTATTAGAGATAAATATATTAAATTATTATTAACTATTGTCTTTGACAAAATAGTCTACTTGGTTAAAGCATTGCCATAAATTCAATAGACATAAATCTAAAGATGTATACTTGATTCCCTAGCTATTACTGTCTTTAGTCAGGTCTGCAACACCTGAAGATTCAAAACATTTATCTTTGTGCTATTACTTATAGTTGAATATATTTGAAAGTTTTAGTAAAGTTTGCGTTTTTAAAAATCATTTAACAATTAATATTAAATGATGGATCCAAAATATAAGTAGGACTGCGATAATATCATCACAATGTATAAAAATATAAAATGTAAACAAAAATAAATATTCTATTTTTGTTGTATGTAAACCAAAACTCTGCATCAGCTGAAATATGCAATCAAGATATCTTAATATTTGATGTATAATCAACTTATTTTAATTTTAAAAAAACTATCACGTAGTTAGTAATGTACAGTGTATTCATTCCCATCTTAAAAATTTACCTTTTTAAAGATAACAGTGTAAGAAAAATATAAAATAAAAGATTGTTGGTGGGGGCAGGGGTATAGAATGTTTCACTAGGTTTATAAATTTACCTAATTTCCTGTTCTAAAATGTTCTGCATTAAAAAAAAGAATATCTTTAATAATATATATTTTTCCTTTTCGAAAAAATTAATGAGATTTCAAGTGAAAATATAAAAACTAAACAATTAATAAAAGTTGTTGCCGCTGGCGTTTTAACAAAAATTTGAGAATATTTGCAAGTTAACCCTTTAATACCTAAAGATGAAGTAAAATTGTTTTCTAAGCTGAACAAAATTCTAGTTATTTAGTTAAAATCTTATTCTCACTGTGTTGATAATTATTATTGATATTAAAGGGTTTAGTTTTAAAATAGCAGTTTAGTGGAACAGGTTTTATTGTCTTACAATTCCTTTCAGCAATAGTAGCTCTGATTTTAACGTTTTTTTTTTTTTTTTTCATATGTCATAGCATCGGCCGGGACGCGAACCCACAACCGTCTGCAACCAACTACTTGCTTGCATGGCGGCTGCGATACCTCTCGGCTAACAACGCAAGACTGATTTTAACGTTTAAGAGCGTACTTCAAGCATTATCTCCAACTTATGCATTCCACAAGATTACAACTCATGTACTATTAACATAGTTCAAATGTTTTTATAATGTATGTTATTATTTGAAAGTCCATAGATATATATTATATTTGGAACAACTCTTTTCTTGTTAATAAAAGAAAAAAATATATATATATGTGTGCAAAGCCTTTGAATTTTATATAAGTTATTAATAAGAAAAGACTTAAAGAAATAATGATAATAATGTAATTGCAATGTATACATATAAATATCTATCCATATAATTCTATAATTAAAACCACTTCTTTTCTTTTCAAAAACTTTATTTGATGTATATATATATCCACTTATTTCCAACGTTTCGACTATTTTTACTCTATAGTCATTTTCAAGGATCTAGAAAAAACATATTACATTATAAACAAACTTTACATAATAAAACCAAAAAAAAAAAAAAAAAATAAATAATCGAAAACAATATAAAACATATAAACCCCATAAAATTTAAAAATAAATAAAATACATTAAAATCAATTAAATTAAAAACCCAAAACATACATCACACTTACTTGACTCCCTTCTCAAAAAGAAAGAAAAAGGAAATAAGTTTTTTATTGTAATAATTGGTTTTTTGGATAAAAGAAAATGTAAAAAGGGAAAGTTTTTGAGAAGGGAGTCAAGTAAGTGTGGTGTATGTTTTGTATTTTTAATTTAATTGATTTTAATGTATTTTATTTATCTTTAAATTTTATGGGGTTTATATGTTTTATATTGTTTTTGTATATTTTGTTTTTTTGGTTTTATTATGTGAAGTTTGTTTATAATGTAATATGTTTTTTCTAGATCCTTGAAAATGACTATAGAGTAAAGATAGTCGAAACGTTGGAAATAAGTGGATATATATATACATCAAATAAAATTTTTGAAAAGAAAAGAAGTGGTTTTAATTACAGAATTATATGGCTATATGTACTGTATATTTTTGAAAAGAAAAAAGGATCGAGTCGTGATTAGAAACAGAAGTAAATGGATTTGTATAAATATCTATGTTATAAATAATTGTAGTTAACAATGTAATTATTTCCATTAATCTCATTCGTTCATAGTTAAACTTATATTTGATTTATTGAACACTGGATTTTATTTAGGTAGATTTATATATGTACAGTCATTTGTTCAATATTTAATAATTTGCATATGTTTGGATCTGTATGAAAGAAGACATTCCTATCAATTTAATGAGTTACGGAACAATCTCAGAATGTGTCATCCTTGTATAAATTGTAGTGGTATTAAATAACTTTTAGGACAAAAGAGCACTTCTTATAATTATTGTATAGAAGGTTTACTCAATTAGGGCTAGGACTAAAATGGCCATCCCTTTATCATTATTATTATATAAATGATTATATTTAGAAATATAATCCAAAAAAGACCATTTGTTATGATTATTGTAATAAAGATATCATTGATGTCTATCTGTGATGTACTTGATTTAATGTTACTTATGAGAAACAACCAAATACACCTAATTCAAGTAACTATTACTCTCTTGCATAAAATTAAGATAACCCACTTAACAGATACAAGATTTTATTAGTATGAAAAATAACAATCATTTATAAACAGAATTATCATTAGTTCTACTAGCGCCTGTAAGGCTTACAAAAATAATAATAAGACAGGTATAGTCTGTATAATTACCCTAGATCGGTCTTTGGTACCTTCAGACCCGAATATCTGGTTCTCCTCCCATCGTTGGTCCTGTTCTGAATTCGCGCTACACTTAAGTCTCTTAGAAAAGCAGGACTCACACTAATCTGTCCTTTCTCTGCTAGATTATATCTACTTTTTGTTCTATTGTTTATTCTTTATCAATTTTAATCGCCAAATTATTCTGGGCTTATTTCTGAACTAATTAATTAAATTGTTCTTTACATTTTTAATCCTTCATTTAATTAATTATTTATTCGGATCTTCCATCTTGTTTTACACCTTGCTTTTTATAAAATATCTATATGAAAAACCATTTGTAATTTCTAATTTTCATTTTTATTAAATCTATTTGTTTACTTTCACATGTAATTATTTAACACTTTTAACTTCTGGAGTACACACAGTTTCAAACGTATTTTCTATTAATATTAATCGTACTACAACATAACAATTCCTTCCCCACTCCAGAAGTTACGGTTTATCCGTCTTATGCATATTCTTTTAGGTACAAAGGTCTTCTTTTACATCGTATTGGTCTAGGTGATTTCCTCTTTTCAATCTGTATTTTATCCTCTTTAACCGCATCTTCGATGTCGGTCAGTATCATCTATTTATCTGAATTCTTTTCATTTGCATGTTGGAACTGCTGGAACATATCTAGTTGTATGTCATCTTCACTTTTACGAATATGATTTTTGTGACGCTTATATATGTTTCCGTTTTCGCCTTTAATATCATAAATTTGCTTTGATTGCGCCCTTTCAATTTTTCCATTAACCCATTGTTTATGTAGTATATCTCTGAATATTACCACGTCTCCAATGTTAAAGTTTTTCACTGGGTCTTGGTTATATTTATATATATGTGTATCAGGTCGCAAAAAATCTAAATTAGTTTGTATTTTCCGACCGAATAACATTTCAGCTGGCGATTTTCCAGTCATTGTTGATGGAGTTATATGTTGATACATCATGAATTCTTGTAAGATGTTTTTCATATCCGTATTTTTGTTTTTTTCTTAAATATTTCTTCAACTGCCCTACCGCGTTTTCCGCCAAACCATTTGATTCAGGGTGATAAGGGGGTGTAAATACATGTTTGATGTCCCATTTTCCAAATTGTACTTTTAATTCTTCACTTGCAAATCCAGTTCCATTGTCAGAGACGATTACTTGTGGGAAATCCATCTATATAAAATATGTCTGTTAAACATTTTATTGTTTCGTTTGCACTAATATTTTTAATCTCATGACATTCTATCCATTTAGAGAAAGCATCGATTAAAATTAAATAATTTCTTCCTTCTATTGGCCCCGCATGGTCTATATGAAGTCTTTGCCACGGATATATTGGTTTAGGCCAAGAAGAATGTTGTTTATTCGGCAGAGCTATTTCAGACTTACTTTTATCACATTTCTTAATATACTTTTCAATATCATTACTTCTCTGTGGCCACCAAACATAACTCTGAGCTAGAGCTTTATCTCGCATGATGCCTGGGTGTCGCTGATGCAAAAGTTCTAGAACTTTCATTCTCCCTATAGGAGATATAATTACTCTGTCTCCCATATTAATACACCCTTTACAGACCAACAATTGGTCTCCATTGACCCAAAATCCCATTGCTACATTTTCAGGTTTTTATTAGGCCAACGTTTGCTTATCCATTTCCTAAGTAATGCATACCCATCATTTTCATTTGTCCATGTCTGAACTACTTTACTATTTATAACTTGTGATTTCATATTGTCAATGTGATTAACTTCCACATCAGATTCATAGTTGTCATTATTTCCAAGCACTCTAGATGGAGCATCCGCATGAGAAATTATTTTTCCTTTTTGATATTTTAGATTGAAATCGTAAGCAGTAAGTGTATTAACCCATCTGAGCATGCGTGGACTTAAATGCTCTGGTATCGGATGATCTTTTCCTATAATCCCTAACAAAGGTTTGTGATCTGTTACTAATTCAAATTTCTGTCCATATATAAACTGGTGAAATTTTTTCACAGCAAACATGACTGCCAAAGCTTCTTTGTCCAGCGGACTATAATTTTTTTTAGCTTTAGACAAAGTCCGAGAAGCATAAGCTACTGGACATTCATGCCCGTCTATTTGATGCGCTAAAACTGCTCTGATTCCATATTGTGATGCATCTGTAGTAATAGTGATGTCTTTGTCGCTATCAAAATGCACTAATAAGCTACTAGAGGTTAACAATTCCTTAACTGCTTTAAACGCTTTTTCATGTTTGGTATTCCAAATCCATTTCTGATCTTTGATCGTAGCAGTTCGTATAGATGCGGTTCAATTTACCAGCAAACTTCTGTTGCTTTAGAAAAGGTTCGAAGAATTAATACAATCTAGGAAAGCTTGTCCCTATACAAGTTGTTTGACTATTTCAATATTTGCTCCTGAAAACATCATAACGCTGCTACTTTCCTGACATTTTCAGTTAATGGACTGTTCCTTAAAATAACTTTATCCTAAATTATTTCTTCCATTCCAAAATAAGATGGCCTAAAAACTTTTAATTCTTTTAACAACTCACCGACTTCTGAATTACTGTTCGGTGTACTTCTTTCATAAGCTTAAAAAACAGGTTTTCTCCTGACTGCACCAAAATTGTGATGTACTTAATTTAATGTTACTTACAAGAAACAACCAAATACACCTAATTTAAGTAACTATTACTCTCTTGCATAAAATTAAGATATCCCACTTAACAGATACAAGATTTTATTAGTATGAAAAATAACAATCATTTATAAACAGAATTATCATTAGTTCTACTAGCACCTGTAAGGCTTACAAAATAATAATAATAAGACAGGTATAGTCTGTATAATTACTCTAGGTCAGTCTTTGGTACCTTCAGACCTGAATATCTGGTTCTCCTCCCATCGTTGGTCCTGTTCTGAATTCGTGCTACACTTTAGTCTCTCAGAAAATCAGGACTCACACTAATCTGTCCTTTCTCTGCTAGATTATATCTACTTTTTGTTCTATTGTTTATTCCTTATCAATTTTAATCACCAAATTATTCTGGGCTTATTTCTGAACTAATTAATTAAATTGTTCTTTACATTTTTAATCCTTCATTTAATTAATTATTTATTCGGATCTTCCATCTTGTTTTACACCTTGCTTTTTATAAAATATCTATATGAAAAAACCATTTGTAATTTCTAATTTTCATTTTTATTAAATCTACTCGTTTACTTTCACATGTAATTATTTAACACTTCTAACTTCTGAGGTACACACAGTTTCTTTCTCTTAATATTAATCGTACTACAACATAACACTATCCCATATAGAAAATATGTATGTGTAAATACTAGAAAACATGCAAGTCAAATAAATGTTATATTTATGAATTCATACACTATATAAAATAAATGCTTAAGTTTATTGAAATTGGAGTTAATTATACAGTAAATGTGACATTATCTATTGTGATGGTCTGGGTTTTCCACCAGAAAAGGGGGATGCATTTTATTATGGTCAGACCTAGAATTTTCAGGTAGGATGCTGTGATGACATGATGAAGTACCTAATCAATAATTGTATCTACCTCCAATGGGCTAGCTCTAAGTTTACATGTTAAATTCAGACACAATTTAGGTTAGTTCATCCATACCTCACTGCTCTTTTGAATTCCATTACACCTCAGTATTCAAACTCAAGGAGAATGTTGCCTTCAGTTCTCTTCAGGGGTGATCTTATATAGCAATTATCACACTTCTATAGAGGGTCCCATTGACTTAAAATTAATTCAACCCTATTGCTGTATTACATATAATAATAATACAAATGTGCGCGCATGTATATTCAAATAAATTGATGGATGGATGGATAAATGATTTGACAAACTAGAGATGAATTTTAATTTAAATCAAATTGACAACATTTATTTGATAACAAATAAAATTCAAATTCTTTTAACATTATAATAAAAAATATGTATATACATCTGTGGGTCAAGTATGTATCTTTACCATATTAACAATTAAATGTGTTTATTATTCCTACCCTTCCCATACATGACAAGACACAAAGTATTTACAAGGCAGGTACATTTAACAAAAAAAATCACTGACTCATTATTAGAATGATCACAAAACTGACTAGTTAATCTATCACAGTGTGCAAATGTATATATATATATAAAAGCCTCGTCATCAAATTCCAATGATTGCTGTTTCATCTTCTTTGAGACCCCCTATCTATGTACAGTTGATAAAAAAGGAACATTTATATGAGAAAATTAGTCATTCACAATGAGTAAACTAAATATGACTACTGTTTGTTAAATAGATAATTAACACAAACTTTGTCCTGTAATAGTGCGTGTACTTAATATGGAATAGTATCAGAAAATTCTTACCTTATTCCATCATGGTGGAGACCAAATATAAAGTCACTATGGAGGGAATTAATCTAAACTTTATTTACATAAAAAAATCTTATCTAACTTAATACCTTCCCTCCTGCACTATATTACTTTTCAACAGAATGATTTATTTAGAGTCTTAATAATTTTTGGGGATTGGTTAATTTCTACTATAGTCCCCCCAGATGCATTAGCCTTGTCCTATTTCTATATCTTTTAAAATAGCACTCTCCATTTATTTTGTCTCATATTTAAATTTCATTTTCTTTTCAATACTCATTTCTAATCATAACAGTTTGATTTTACTTCTGATAATCATGAAATTTAATGTTACTTTATTTGACCTTTTAATTTACTATTTAGTCTCTCCATTATACAGCATTTTCAGTGGTTGACTATCATCTATTTTATGTTTTTACTTGTAAGTAAATTTCAATATTCAAGTTCAATTTGTCATACCCCAAAAAAATTATAATTAAAAATGTTTTTTTTTTTTTGTTTTCATTATTGAATTGTAGATAAATATAAATTCCGATTAACTCACAATTGGATATATTATATATATAACCAAGTGTGATACTAATATACGATTCTAGGCCCACAATTGGTAGCCATATATGAGATCAGGCTCTTATCTGGTATGATAATAAATCAGCTATATACCCCCATACACTTTAACTTCATTCCTGGGAGATGAGATTAATAATAAAATAAAAATTAAACCATATGCCTACACTCACCCTTACCAGCTTTCATTTCCATTATTTCCAGGTTTCAAACTGCATAGTAGTTCAGGGTATATTAATATCAGTTAAAATGTAGATCTGCATGAATGTGCTTAGGTGTAACAGGATATGTGTGGATATGAAAATATGTGTAAAATTATATTTAAGTATGTGACAAGATATGACTAATTGAAAATTGAACATATAAAAATACAAGTTTTTAATTTAAACACATATATTTAACAAATATATTTACAATAAATAACACTTTAATACAAAGATTTAAAACAAACTATAAAATACTTAATTTAACATTGAAACAGTAAGATTCGTATTCGAATCTTAAGTTTCACCTTTTTCTGTCGTCTCTCACTGACCGGTCTATCCCGCCCAAATTTAAACTTTTTGGTATCGAATTGTGTGTGTAGCAATATTAAAAATGTATAAATATATGTAGAATTCAGCATAAACACGCACACATTTCGATCTCAAATTAAAGGCAATAAATAGGGATAAAATAATATAATTTAGATTTCTTTTAGTTATATAATTTTGTATAATTTTAATCATTTATTTTGGATTATAAAGTTCGTATTTATTGCTTTGTTTAAATTTCGTTTAATAATAATTCTAAAAAAATCTGATGTAATATTTAATTAAAAGTTAA
>JAQFVV010008624.1:0-26253 GCA_028023455.1 Epiperipatus broadwayi | reverse complement strand
CCTATAATTTCCGCATCTTGCAATGTTCTGTATACATTAATGTATTATCAATAACAGGTTGTCACATGATTTATTAAGCAATACAATTTGAAAAGTAACAAAAATATTTTTCTAATCTCATTCAAACAAATATATTTTTAGGTATACTAAACGTTTCATAGAGATAACATTTAAAAAAAAAAACCTATATAATATTAAGTTTTATCGAGAAAGCTGAAATATACCTCATTGGTTAATTGAACTATTATAAATCTATAAAATCACAATAAGTCTGTGTAAAGATTTTTAGGTCAAAAACAGAAACTTCAAAGTCTTGTTTTCAATCAACAGTTGATCAAAATACTTTATATTATTTTTATATTGTATTACCTAGGCAACATATTATAATCTGCTGTTTATAATAATTTACTTTGTGGTATTATTTGAATATCCAAAAGTATTTTTATTACATTTTTGGTGTAATACTTACTGACAAAAAAGATTCATATATGATAATAGAGGTAGAAGTGAATAGTACAAATTTTTGTGAATAAAATTAGCAATATTGGTTATTCTAGTTGAATGAATTTACATAACCTTAAAATATATTTAAAATAAACTTTTGCTCACTAGTTTTTTTTTATTCTATGGTTTATTTTTTTGAGATATTACAAGAATACTTCTTTAACACATTTATCTTACAAAATGTCTCTTACAAGTCTTTTAAACAGTTCTGGAATATGCTTTAGGATTTTGGTTGTTGTTCATATGAAATGCTTTTTTAAAAAAATATAGTCGAACCATTTACATTCCATTTGTTTCATGTGATAGATATGATATCTGTTTTTCCATAAACTTATTTTAATCTGATACTTTTTAGTTCTTTTTATAATTCCCTGTATATTCTAGTTCACTTGTGTGTGTAGCACAATTGTTCTCAAAGCTGTGCATTGTTACCAAATATATAAATAAGAATGAATGAGCTTAGCAATTTTGAAGGGACCAGACTTCATAATCACAGCTTGACTGCTAATATGGCTAACAATATGCAAATTTATGCAAAATATGCTAGACATTCAATTTTGTTGATAAAGCATAGCATGTGTCTTTCCAGTTTTGGTGACTTTGTCTCTGGAGATGAAGAAGGCTTCCTTGAGTCATGCCTCTCTGCACATAATTGTGGAGCTATTATCTCATGGTGGCTTATGTTCTGGTGCTGAAAAAAACCCAAATAGATGGAAGGATGATTGAGGGGTCTATTGTATGAGTATTTGTGTTGTACCAATCATGTGTTCAGAGATGCTCTACTTTCCCCATAGTAAGAGCCTTTACAGCTATTGTTGGAGCAAGCAATATTGTACACTGCATGGGGGGTCTGTATATTAAGGGTCCATGTTTCAAAATATAAATAGATAGTGGAACACACACTTACTTTTAAAAAGGCCCTGATTTGGGAATGCTCATTGATAATTAATTCAATTCTACTGAAAATTAGTTCTCTGTTTAATTTGATCCATCTTGTTTCATTTAGCAACAAATAATGAATAAAAGGTAATTATTAACTTTTATTTTATTTCTGTCAATTTTGATGTGCTACTGAACATTAAAATTTTAAATATTTTTGGTTCTTCTCTATTTGTAATATTTCTTGAACTTATAAAATATTACTTATTGTTACTAGGCTATTATGTCTGTATTTTTTCGATTATTTTATTTGTTTTCAATTATAAAATCATGATTCTATCTATTTGTTTTTAATGTTTTATTTCATTATCATCTTTAGCTTTCTCTTCAATTCTTAATAGTTATTTTATTCAATTTTTAATTTTATTTGTTTGAATTGTGTTGTATTTTCTTTTTATTTAAGAAACTTTTTTTTTTCAAAACTAGGATATATGTTTGTATATTTGAAACTTAAAGTATTACTGTGAAATAAATCAATTTATTAATATTTGTATATTTCTTCTCTTTTACATACTTTATATCTGTGAAAATTTGTTGAAGAATTGTTGTTTCTGTGTTTTTGCTATCTGTGCAAGGATTTTTAGGAGTGCCCATTATCTTTAGATAAATATTGTTGATATCTTCAATGTATAAACAAGGCAAAACTCTCCATACAGTAGTGCCACCCTGTGCCAACCAGAGTAATCAATGGATGCCAGAAGGCTTGTGCATAAAATCCCTATCTAGTGCCTACTCATCCAATATCCCCCGACTAGTTTCTGGCTTGTGGCCTTCATAAGTGAGGAGCCTTGGATATGAGAGCATTGCACCTAGATCTTACGATCCTAAGATTACTCTGGTTGGCACAGGGTGGCACTGCTGTATGGAGAGTTTTGCCTTGTTTATTAACAATTATGTGCTAATATAAGAGATAGTGGTCATATGATGTTTAGTGGTTTAATCTTCAATGTATAATATTTTAAAACATTTTAAAATTCTAATATTAATTTGCTCCGCATGTTAATGTTACAAGTAGTAACTGCTGATACTATCTTTTTAATAGCTTTGTCATACTTTATCATTTCTTGTGAAGTTAATGCTTAACATATTATGGTATTAAAGTTCCTTTTTCTGATAGATATCATATAATGCAACTTTATTGGGCTTTATGCTTATAAACTTCTAGAACTTCTCTAAATATGTATACAATTTATAATTGCTTTGTTCTTTTTTCAAATTATACAAATCTTTATCTAACTTTTCATTTTTGCTCTCATAGTAATTTTGAACTCAACAATTACTCTTTCACTGATTTTCACTTCTAATCTTAAAATCTTGTGTTATAATTTTAAAATGTCATTACTTGCTTCTCAAAAACATTCTTTATATCTATACAAAACTTGAGATAAAAATAATTAGATGTATTGGTATTTTTTTTAAAATTAAATAATTAATTTTACTACTCCATGTAATAATAAATTTTCAATATTCACAACTTGTCTTTTTAATATTTACCCCTTTAAGGTAATATTTATATTTCTTAAATTAATCTTTTATAAAATCAATCTTCACAAATCTGATATCTTATGTATTATTGGACACTTCCTCTAGTTCATGAATTATTTCTTTACTTAAATATCATTCAGATAAGTAATTAGCCAATTAAAGCACGACTATTAAATGATGGCCGAGATGTTCTTAGCATTTATTTTTTATTTACTAACTAAATTGTAAAGCCTAACTTCATTTGTGTATAAAGTAATATATATATATATATATATATATATATATATATATATATATATATATATATATATATATATGTCTGTATTCCAATTATAATAAAATATATATAATTATTCAAAACAAATACAATAATTAATACAGTAAAACAATATTTTAAAAAAAACAAACAAATATATATCACAATTTAATACAAGTACTTTCAACTATCTATGTAGTCATTATCAACTAGATTCAAACTGTATTAGAAAAAACCATTTCAAATGTAAACAAAAAGTAATACGTTATACATCAATTTTCCCACAATTCATTAATTTTTATATTGGCAGCCTGGCTATTTATCAAATGTTGCTTTTCACTTTTTATTAACATAGCTTCTTTAATTTTGTGTTTATTATTATTTCTTTCAATACACAAAATCTTAACTTTATTAAAATCAAAATCAAAACCATAATTACATGTTACATTATGATCAAAAAATACTGATGGTGATACATCATCATTTCTAACATTCTTTTGTTTTGAATTTTGTACTTGTTTATATAACAACAAATGCTCCTTTGATCTTTTCTCCACTGTACATTGAGATTCACCATTATATGCCTTTCCACAAACACACAGCCATTTATATATTGCACAACTTTGATTTAAAATACTACATTTATTTTTTGAATTATTTATTAATCTATTTAAATCAGGAGTAATATAAAATGCAACTCAACATATATTTTTATATATCTGTTTTATAAATTTCATTGTTCATTACAAATAAATGGTATTCATATCCAAGTATATTTTATTTTATCAATATCAATAATAGAAATATTTTAAGTGATATAGATATTGATAAAATAAAATATACTTGGATATCAATACCATTTATTTGTAATGAACAATGAAATTTATAAAACAGATATAAAAATATATGTCGAGTTGCATTTTATACTACTCCTGATTTAAATAGATTAATAAATAATTCAAAAAATAGATGTAGTATTTTAAATCAAAGTTGTGCAATATATAAATGGCTGTGTGTTTGTGGAAAGGCATATATTGGTGAATCTTGATGTACATTGAAGAAAAGATCAAAGGAGCATTTGTTGTTATATAAAGGAGCACAAAAATCAAGACAAGAGAATGTTGAAAATGATGATGTATCACCATCAGTATTTTTTGATCATAATGTAACATGTAATTATGGTTTTGATTTTAATAAAGTTAAGATTTTGTGTATTGAAAGAAATAATAATAAACGCAAAATTAAAGAAGCTATGTTAATAAAAAATGAAAAGCAACATTTAATAAATAGACAAGCCGCCAATATAGAAATTAATGAATTGTGGGAAAATTGATGTATGATGTATTACTTTTTGTTTACATTTGTAACGGTTTTTTCTAATACAATTTGAATCTAGTTGATAAAGACTACATCGTTAGTTGAAAGTACTTCTATTAAATTGTGTTATATATTTGTTTTTTTTTTTTAAATATTGTTTTACTGTACTAATTATTGTATTGTTTTGAATAATTATATATATATATATATATACATAAGTGAATATTCTCATATATATATATTTTAAGCAAATCATTAGGAAAAAAACACAATAGTTTATTATATCTTAAAGTGAGAGATATAAACCTGTAAACTTACCTTACTTTGTCGTATGGGTTGATAAAAAATCCACCATCCAACATCGTTTTACTTTACCATGTTAATAATTACGTAATAAAGAGTGCGATAGCAAGTATAGAATAAACATTAAAATTTTTCATTATTTTGTATTTTAAGATATCAAAATGACTTTTTCCAATTAGTAGCATTTTTTTTCTGCAGCTCTTTTTCTATAACTATTAATTTAATGATTTTCATAAACTTATAGATGAAAATATTGGAGTATAATGGAATTTTCATGGGATAATCTAAAATAAAATTTTACTTGTGACGTAACTAGACAACCAGCAATTAAAATTGTTCATGCATATTAAAACCATATGAGCTAATAATCATATTAATGATTAGATCACTTCGGTTTTATGCGAGTTAGACAAATATTATTGCGATTGCTAGATCATGTGACTTCATTTAGCTTAATTTAATTGGTGATTGTCTAATTATATCTAATTAAAACTTTAATCTAGATTATTACGTGATAATTTCCGTGTATATATATATATGTATGTATTTGCCTGTATGCCAAACATAACAAGAAAAGACAAAGCAAACATGAAAGATTATAGAAGCTTTTATTTCTGAGAAAAATTTCAAGATATTTTCAAGCCCAGAAAAAGCAGATTTTTTTTAAACAATCTAAAAGGGCAAAAAGTAATTTTATCACAAATACATCAGGCTGATTTTATTAGTATTGTAAATGCAATAAGTATCTAAATGAAAAATGTTGTCAAAACCCTTTTTATTTGGATTGTAATGTTCTTTGTGTTTACGTGTCTCACATGTATTCCAAAAATTGTATTTAATATTATGCAGTGATATTTTTAATACAAAGCCAAATACGGTTGAATATTTGAATCTGTTTTGAGAACCAACATGGGATAGATATGGTTTTTTTACATATTTAAAACTTTATAATCATGGCAGTGTTAAAAATACTGTTATGCAAATCGTCAATATTTGGCAGAAGTGAGTCACTTGAATTAGACTGTTTTTTCTTCTCATTTTTGTAAATTTACTTTTCTTGTATTAACTATATTGGAGTTTTTATGTTAAAGGAACATTGCATTAACAAAATAAATATGGTTTATATATATATAATTACTGTACGTTTTCAAATTTTAATAACTTTACTTAAAATAAAGATGTATTTGATTACGTAAGTAATATTTACTAAAGCTGTACAGCCTTAGTAAATATTACTTAAAATAATGATGTAACTCTTTGGTTAAAGTTTATATTGAAGTTGTAAATATAGAGATGTAAATTACATTGAAAAATGGCAAGCAGTGGCAAATTTACTGGTGATGATCAAGGGATACTTACTGAGTTATTTTTTCTGCTTTGGGTATAGAATTTAACAAAGATATCTACAAAATAAATAAATTACATTTTAGATCAGTCAAATATTTATTTGGAGTATAATCCCATTAAATATTGTAACATTATTATATTAAAATATACAATTGTATTGGTTAGAACAATAGTGCAGTATCTATGAGTCATGATTCCTTAGAGGTCACATAAAAATTGTTGAAAGTCATGACATTTTTAAGAAAACTCTTTAAAGTTTTGAATAATACGGTTTTTTATTGAAAGAATTTAATTTTTAAAAGTAGATAAAAATCACATGAAAATAAATTGTTTTTATAGGTATCATAATGTTTTTTAAGACTAAGATTTCTTTCAAAAACTTCATTTCAAATCATATGTGCATAATACTATATTATTAGAAAATATAAATTTGTATATTAATTAAAACTACTATCATTTTGTTATGAAATCCTTGCATACTCATATTTATAATATAGGCAGGGTAAAAATAATCTAAAGAAGTGGATCACAAATATAAAAAAGAGGGTCGCAAGCATAAAAGGTTGCACATCACTGGGTTAGAGAGTAGTCAAAGATGCTTGCAAACAAATCAAAATTTTTACAATAAATGCTGCTATAATTTTTTTTTTGCTATTAAAAAATTATTCCAGACTCATTTCATCACTTATTGTTAAGCTATATTATTAATAAATTCTGGTGATTGTTAACATTTAGGAAATAATATATGCAGTAAGAATCAGAAATGAGTTGCTCAAGAGATCACGTGACAATCTAGCTTTATGGTGGTAGATTAATCACTACTGCCAAATTATCTCAGTTTATAATTAATTATGTATCTTATATTTGAAGAATCTAAACTTTTAAATTATAATTTTAACTATCTAAACTTTTTTGATAATTTATCTAATTGATAATCTTACCTATGCATTTGTTTTTTTTCTCATGTGTCATAGCATCAGCTGGGACATGACAGGACAACTGCTTGTAAAGCAGCTGTCGCTGACCTCTCGACCAATTTAAAATGTACAATATAAGGATACTGTCATTTTTTGATATGTATATTTAAAAAAAAAATAGATACAAAAAAATTAAGATGCATACTTTATTTTAATAGAAAATTAGTAAATTGTTATGTATAATTTAATATAAAGTTGTGGCCAGTAGTTAAAAAGCTTTAAAGACAAAATCACCTTCGAATTATGGGAGTCCAAAAAAAAATGTATTTTGAAAAAAAGTATTTTTTAATTATAAGAAAATCTATAGAAATAGATATCTCTATAGCAACTACACAACTAAATATTTCTGCTTTTTCCCTAAATACATGCAGTCCATAAGCCCACCAACTTACAAAAATAATAAAAAAGTCTGAACAAGGAAACGTTATTTGCAGGGCTTGCTAACATGCTTATTATTATTGACAGTATATAAAGAGGTGTTGGGTTTTTTTTTAATCATGATGTCAGGACAATAATTTTATATCTTTTAATAATGTAGTGATATAACTGTTTCACATGTTTAGATTTTATGTATATGCATATACTTGTAATTTCAAATGTCATGAAGATAAATGTGATGGCCATCAATAGTTTATACGATAATCTTACTCAGATATTGTAATGTGATAAAAGCATTATAGAATAATATTGAGAAGTCTAGTTTCAAGTCATTAAGAATTTTTCTTTCAAGCAGATATAAGAAGCATAATTATTGAATTGTTGCATATTGATTTACAAGTGTCAAACTCTTTTTACCCACAATTTTGGCATGATCTACTCTAGGTAAACACATTAATTATTACCACTAATCATTTACTTAACTAGAGATTATCCCTAGCTCAGATATAAACTTTAAACCTTAATTAAAGATTAATTTACAGTATTTGCTTTTAATTCAACTCCATTAACAAGCCACAGAAGTGATCCAAGTGTTTAATAGTTTGGCTCTTATTTCTCAATGACTTGAACATTTTATGAATAGACTTTGTTTTAATTCGATTTTTTCTTGATCATATATATCATGATGTTAAAATTTTAGAAGCTAAAAGCTAAACTAGTCAATAAAAATAAACAAATTACATCAAATTAAAAATTTAAAAACTAGCCAAAAATTAAAAAAAAAATTAAAATTTTACAACCAATTGATTTCATTGCCAGGTCTGATTTCTTAAACACACACACACAGACAAAAACACAGAAATAGTAAATAAATTTACCACAATTTTCGTTTACATTTCAATTATATTAACGTATTTAAAAGTTCTTTTAAACCTGAAGTTAATTGCAATGTAATTGAAAAATGTGGAAATTTTATTTAGCATATATTTGTGTCATGTGGTGTTCATTTATATGTGAGAAGTCTTCTTTGGCTATGAAACCAATTAATTGTGATATTTACGTTTTTAAATTTTGGCAAGTTTTTCTTAAATTCTGAATTTGTGTAAGTTGTTTATATCAAAATTGACAAAAACAAAAATTGACATTTGCTCTAAGATGACAGCACTATAGGGCACTATATAGAAATATATCTTAAATTGTTTTTATCCAAAATACGACCATATGACATAAAGTTTGAAACTGCACAATAATTTTATATATATATTAATTTGTAGAAGCTTATTTTAAACTTCGAATAAGGAGGCAATTTGATTCTTATAATAAAGTGTATTGAAAACATTTTGTAAATTAAAAATTTACAAAAATAAAAGTATTTTTATCTGAATATGTGGGATACAATCAAGTAAGGATTTTAATTTGTAAATTAATAAAAAAAAATTTAAGTATTAAATTATTTGGTGCTAATTTCAAATAAATAATTAAAATAGTAATATTAATAATAAATATTGCACCTGGTCAGTTCGATTTTTAGTACAACCATATCATTATATATATATATAATGACAACTACCACGAATTAGTGGCAAGAATTTGGCGTAAATGAAAAATTTAAAAGTTATTCCATCATTACTTTTAAGAAGTGGCCTGGTATAATTGAAAATATTTCCAGATGATAAACAAATATATAATATATATCAGCAAATAACATTTATATATTATTTTTATAATATTGTATAATATTATTTTAAGAAAATTATTTTTTGCAATAAAATTATTAAAGCCGTTTTCATTATCAAAAATATCCTTTAATACAGTAGATATTAAGGATTTTGTTATTAAAACAAATTTAGATCTAGGATGGAGGGGGGGATATCTTATTTATTAAAAAATACTAATCAACTCATCTAATTTATTTTGGGACTTGTGAGTTTTCAAATAAACCACATTGGCATCCGGTATTTTTGATAAATGTATTGTTTCAAGAACTTATAATATAAAAAACAACAACTCACAATTATGTGCTAATATGAGATAGTGATCATGTGATGTTTAGTGGTTTAGCTTATAATATATAAAGACGTGTTAGTTGTTAAATGAAAACAAAATTATTAAATTGATTGTTAAATTTAAAAAAAGGAGTCAAGCATTGTTAGCCGAGAGGTCAGTGCAGCCGCCTTGCAAGCAAGCAGTTGGTTGCAAATGGTTGTTGTGGGTTTGCCTCCCATCTGATGCTATGACATATGGAAAAAGTAAAAAAAAATAAAAAAATTCCAATAAATTTCATTAAGAAGCTTTATTTGAATTTTTTTTTACTTATATTATAACATAGGAAGTGATACTAGGCTCCTAATATTGTCATACTTTGCTTCAATTCACCATGTTTCTTTTTATCAGCAGTTTCTTTTTTTTTTTGGTAAATTGTCATAATGATAAAAATTTTGGATCTTATCACAGAATGTGATGCAGTGATGCCTTCCCAAAAAATGTGACAATGGCCATGATATGATTGCACTCTGCAGATATGAATAAAGTGTAAATATTGGATATATATTATTTTTCTGTTAATAAGTTAATTCAAAATAAAAAATAAACAGTAAATATTGTAATTAATTTTTCCACAATGATTTCTTTTTTAAAAATAACAGTAATAAAAAATAAAATGTAATTATTAGATTTGACATTTCTTAACAGGCATTTTTTAAACATTTTTTGAGGGTCCCAGAAACTATAGATTTATTCAAAATACAGGCTGCCATCTTGGTTTACTTGAAAACTCACAATTAACTCTATTTTTCAAAGGAAAATCTTTCCATTTTATTTTTAATCTATTAATAATAGTATATTTTGGTTATCTTAATTTCTAATTATAAAAATAATAATAATAAATTAAATAAATAATATAGCACCTTTAAAACTGCAAGTTCCTTTAATAAAAGAACTCCATTTTCTGCAACAATAAGACGTTTGTTGACTATCTCTGACGCGTTTCCATGATTTAAAGGAGAAAAGTGAATTGTAATTGTTTAACTATATAGATTTTGCACCATAAATATTTGCATTATCAATTGTTTTTAATAATTCTACAAAAGCTCCAGTTTAAAAAATTCACACGAGCATTTGGCTATATTTAACTGATTTTAATTTTTATTTTGTAAAACTAACACTGACTTTCATCTATTAAAGCAAATCGTCTTTTTTAAAAAAATATGTGAATAGTTCTAATATAATAGCCTCCTTTAAACCCTATCATTTAGATCTGATACTTTCTGTGCTCAGCGCGGATTCTATTAGATGCACAAAAAGCGTCGGAAATGTCAACTACGATGTACATTTTTAAACAAAAATTCCATATCTTTTAACAATTCGTTAATTAAGAAAAAAAATTAAAATAAGAACTTCCGTACTTCATTATTAAATTTAAGTGCGATTTTAAAATGTAATTTTATTTTTTCAACACATACATTTATATAATATTTAATAAGTATTAAAAGAAAGTTGTCTTGACAACAGATTAAAATTGTTGATCGTTAATGATATTGGGATTCAGCAACCGTTACTTAAAAAATTGTTGATCGTTAATGATATTGGGATTCAGCAACCGTTACTTAATGTAAAATAAACAGGAAGATATTTCGGCCGCAATTTACCTGTTTACCACCCAAAATAGCAACTAGAACTTCATCTATAAATAATTTCTTGTAACCAACCTATTTATGTTTAAAGTATTAATGGGTTAATATGATTGCAGTTTTATACGTGTTTAAATCAATTATCAAATATTAAACACATTATGTATTCGCACACACATAAAAATACAATTATTCTGTATATTAATAAATACTTAAACATTTGTTGTGTTTTTTTAAGTGTTTGCGTTTATATATATTAAAGTAAACATTATTCCAATAATTATGCAGATTACAGCATGTTTGTAATGAAACTCTAATTTAAAAATGTAGATATTTTATTAATATACTTTTAAATTAAGTACGCTGTTCTTATTTTATCTTATATAAATACGACCAATATAACAAACATTTTTTTTTAAAAAAATGCTTTGTTCATTTATAAACGAACAAAAATAGAATACTTAGAATTTATAATAGAGAAAAATAGTGTATTTACTTTGAACAATTAGCAATAATTTCCATACATCACAAATATTTTGATTTCACCTGAAGGACAAAACAGAACATCTCCTTCACACATATATAACAAAGAATGCCACATAAAGACAAAATGTTTAACAAAGAAAATGAATATATTCCATGAACTAATTCATCTTTTACCTTTTCCTCTGCTGTTTGTGAAATTAAAAAGATAGTTGGACATGCTCAAACAAATTGATCAAGCCGCTTTGGCAATTAGCCTTTGCACACTTCCAAAATTCAAAAACTGTAATTTATAATTGTTATATAGATAGAATTACAAAGTAATCATTTTAAAATAAAATTATAATTCCACAATAACTGAAAATAACTTTCCAAAGAAATCTAATTTCCCATTTGTGTTAAAACTGTATTAAAAAGTAAAACGTAGTATAACTGTTTATTTATCAATTTTAATCCATTTTCCCTATGCATAGGCTTTAAATAATATTCCCGTGTAGGATTGTATTTTTGCAGTTAATTCTTAAGTTTCAATTTAGACAATTAGAAATGTGAAGGCGGAATTTTTTTTTTTTTTTTTTTAGCAGCAAATGATCGTACTTATCCTTTAATCCAATATTTAACAAGGCATATCAATACATCACAATTAACATATTACTTTTTCTGTAAGGACCAAAATCAAGGCGTATTGTCCAGTGGTTACTGGGGTTGTTCGTGGCAAACCTCCATATATTTAGGGTCCCTCATGACATCTTTGATCATATCCTTCAACATGGTATACCGAGGTATGATGGGATATACTTTAGAATCATGATAATCATCCTTAAGTTCATTCATCAACGTTCGAAGAGCTCCATATTTCTTTAGTAACTTGTAAAGTTCATTTTGCAAACTTTGATTTTCCTCGTTGATTTGTTCCAGGGTCATTCCTAAAATAACAAAAAAAAAAACAACACACACGTCAAATCGATTACTAATTAAATTTGAAATATAAATGATGAAAATAGACATCAATAAAATAATTTTATGATAAAAAGTAGACAAAAAATATAGTTTAGCCCAGAGGTCATCGCACCCGACTTGCAAGCAAGTAGTTGGTTGCAGACGGGTGTAGGTTCGCATCCCGGCCGATGCTATGACATATGAAAATATATATATAGTTTATATAAAATATTTAATTTTTTTAAAACGATAATATATTTTTGTAATAAAAAATGAGATGAAGTCTACAACTAAATTAAAAAATAAAAATAAAAAGTTCTATAACAAAAATAAATAGTAATAATACTCAAACTCACAACACACAAGATGAAACAAATACTAAAAAAGAAATTAAAATTAAAAGGAAAACACCAGCAATGAAGGACAATACAATATCTATAGACAAATCATTTACAAATAAAATAGAACAAAACGTTCTGTGTACTAGCTGTATTTTTATATTGGACTATTTCCATCATCTAATATGTGTGTTGAATGTCTTTAGAAAAGTTTAAATTTATTTAAATATTCCAAATGCATTCAACTGTTAGTAATATCACAGCAAACAGGTTAGTATATGCACTAACTGTTAGTAATATCACAGCAAACAGGTTACTATATATACTGTTTGCTGTGATGTTACTAACAGTTGAATGCATTTGGAATATTTAAATAAATTTAAACTTTTCTAAAGACACTCAACACACATATTAGATGATGTAAATAGTTCCATATAAAAATACAGCTAGAACACCATCATCACAAACCTTCAGAAAAACGTTCTGTGTACTACATTCTCTAGTACATTGTGAAGTATCTTAAAAGTAATTACTATTATACAATATCTTCTTTATATATCAATTAAAATATGTTAATTAAAATTAAAGGAATTAATATCAGAGAATTAAATTCTATTGCTAGGGTTAAATGTTCATGGATCGATAAATTTAAACCACACATTATTTGTTTTTCAGAAACAAAAATTCGTAGTAATTCAAAAGTAGACTTTGAAAGGCTTCTTGGTAAATTTGGCCTGTTACAATATTCTATTTCAAACACTCCAGCAGCAGTTACTGCTTTATTAATACATAAAAACTCTCCTTTTTCATCTTATAAATTATTACATATCAATCAAAATATTTTAGTTGTTACTCTGCATCATCAAGTTTTTTCTTTTAATATAATAGATGTCTATCTATATAAATATCAAAATCTGATTATATATTTAATTCATCAACTCAGTATGTTCCATTCAGCACATCCGTTTCCAACTTTATTATTTGGTGATTTTAATATGAATTATTCAACATTTATTAATAATTATATACATCTCGTCAATAAAAATTTTATGAGTGGAGAAGATTTTTTACCTCAAAATGCATTCTCTTTTTTTATATACAACAATACAAATCTCTCATTGATTTTATATTCTATACGCCAGACCTACATTTTATAATGGATACATACCTTAATCCAGTTGTTTTCTCCAATCATTTTGCTTTAAATATAAATCTCAAACTTAATTTAAATAAAAATTCACTATAACTATAATAATATCATCAGAATGCTATTAAAAAATAACATTACCAGAAGCAGTAATTTCAGAGGCATACATTTATTTTTACATAGTAAACATTGTTTTACTCTCTCCAGCAAAAGCTTGGTGATCTTTCATAAATATCTTAAATCACTTATAAATAAATACACAAAACTCACCAAATCACTTTTTAAGTTATTAACTGAAATGGATGAAATTAATAATCAATTAAATAATTCTAAAAAATTCTCTCATTCTATTAAAGCATAAGCTTGTGGTTAAGGCCTGTAGAGGTCCATACCTTCGCATTTTCAAGCGAACACTAATATTACTTACCTAATCAACGTGCGTTAAATAAATTTATAATCAAAACTATTATTGAATTAAAAAAAAATATAAAGAAAATCAAGACATACTTGCTGAATAAATATATATAAAGCTAAAATTTTCTTAGTACAAACTCATAATTGGACAAAAAGTTATATTAGACGGGTTCTTGGTTACAAAAATAACAAAAAAATACACTCTTCAATCTTAAATAATGGTATCTGTCATAATGGATTTAATATGATACATAAAATTTTTATTTATTTTAAGGATAAACTTGGACAAAAGATAAATCATTTTCATAATATATAAAGATTTAACAGAATACGTACAACCTGGCATTATAAAAAATGATATATTAAATATAATTACTGAACTACCTGATAAAATACATCCTGGCCCTCATGCTGTACCTAAATTTATTCTACTTCACTTTAGCTATTTCTCAGTTCCTATTATATTTAATATGATTAATTTATTATCTCATAATCATATTATTATCAATGGATTATATACCTTCTCTATGTACTTTTTCTAAAGAAAACAATTACAACATCACCAATGGACAATCTCAGACCCATTTTAATGTCTCCCATTATGATAAAAGTTATAGAATCTATCATAAGAGATAAAATTCAACAATTGATTTTATCTAAATTATCCGAATTTCAATTTGCAAAAAAAGATGCCTCTACTTCTGATGCTAGTGCGTTTTTTAAAATCATTACTGAACAAGTTAAAAGGAAAAGAAAAAAGGGTATACAATAGTTCAATTAGATATATCAGCCACTTTTGATTCTATCTCTTTTCATATACTACTAAGTCAATTAGAATCTTATAATGTTCCATACCAAACTTTACTTATAATCTCAAATTTACTGTACAATAGAGAAATATCTATAACATTAAATGGAAAAACCATACAAAGTTTCAAACCAAGGAATTCGATACTTCAAGGATCACCTTTAAGTTCTTTACCTTACATATCATTAATCCTCTTCTTACTGATTTAAATAATAAAATCCCTGAATATACATTTCTGAAATTAAGAAATCAATTAATCACATTGCCTTCATGGACGATATTGTCATTTTTATTCCAAATAAAAAATATCTTCCAAATATTATTTCAATATTAGATAATTATACAGATAAATTTGGACTAAAATTCAATCTTAATAAATCACCCACTTGGTGCATTGCTACTGGTAAAAATATACCATCTCCTTTTATTGCAAACCTGCATAATTTTTTAGGTTTCGCAATGCACACATCAAATAGAGCAATGAAATTCCATATACAAGAAAATTTAATACACTCTATTTAATCCTGTATCAAATCATTATCTAAAGCCTATTTATCACTTTATGCTAAATCTTCACTTATAAATATTCTGATTCTTACAAAAATAAATTATTTTATGCCTATTATTAATTTTTCAAAATCTTTTATAAAAAAAATTCATACTTTATGCTGTAAACTTTTTTGGCAAAGAAAAACAGCTGCAACCAGTTTTAAAAATATGCAAAAAAATCTCAAATACAATGGATTATCACTATACTCTATAAACACTCTTTTTTTTTTTTTTAGCAAAAAAGTAACAATATGATTAATAGACTTGTTAATAAATTTCAAGACTAAACTATTACACCCATAACTCCTACTGACACATTTCCACCTATAACAGAAAGTTGGCTATTACAATTAACTAATTTTACCAAAAATTCTCTAAATCTAGATGGTCAATTACTAGAAAAAAAATAACATACTGGGAAACTTATTATTTATCACATAATATAGACCAATCAATCTACACTATTACAAGTCACTAATAAATTGATTAATAAAAGGTTCAAACGTTTATCATTGGAACCCAAACACCTTGATTTTCTTTTCAAAATTAATCTCAAAGCACGGACTACAAATTTTTTTCTCCACACAAAAAATGTGCTGGTGACCGAGTATTTACACAGCTGCCTTACAGCAGTTGTCCCACGCTCACTTCCTCCAAGCTTTGACAAAAGATGGTATTTCAAAAATAAACCCCATTTGCCCAATATGTTCAAGATCTGAAGAAACAATTAAACACTTTCTATTAGAATTCTGTGTGCTGGAAAACGCTAAAAATTTCTTGCTCAATATAACTAATTTAACTAACAATATTATAGAAACCTTAACTATCAGTTTACATAATGGAATTTATCCGCAAATTAAAATATCAACTTTTATCATATTTCCATTATGGTGTTTAAGATCACATTTTAAAAAAGTCACAACTGCTTTAAACAAAATATATCAAACTCAACAATTTTTTTATTAAACAAAATTAAAGAAATTAAAAATAGAGACAGAATTATTTCTCATAAGGATATCTTCAAAGCTCTCTGGGATTTAATCAAAATATATTATTTTTATATCCACTTGTTTTTTATAAGCTTTATATATAATTTACTTGTAAATGTCTTAGAATTATTATATAAATAAATAACTTTAATTTTTTTAAAAAGTCTACAACTAATGTTAAATATTGTTCTTAAATGCATTCATGTAGAGACAACACATATGTATATAGATACTGTTTGGATTATATCATGCAAAAATGGATATAATCAAAAAACTAAAATACATTTTAATGAATAAAACAAATTGTTATTAAATTAGGTGTTGATTTTAGTATATAGATATAGCATAGTTTGTGTTATTTTTTTAATGATTTTGCTGAATATAAGTTGTAATGGAATAAATAAACGAATCGAATGTGGCATCAAAAGTGTATTCCTACAAAAATTTGTAAATTAATAATAATGAACATTGCACAAGCTAGATGTTTTATTTACAACAATATGGATGCCACTTTTTTAATTGGTTCCAGGTACATGACATGAATGCTTAAAGTTTTATACTAAAATCTTAAAATTTGTAAATTAATAATAATGAACATTGCACAAGCTAGATGTTTTATTTACAACAATATGGATGCCACTTTTTTGATTGGTTCCAGGTACATGACATGAATGTTTAAAGTTTTATACTAAAATCTTAAAACAAGAGTAGAACAATAAATAGATGCATTTCAAAATAAAATAGAGATATAAATCAAATTTTAAGATCAAGGACACCATGGCAATTGATGCTTGATCTAACAATGGAGAGCTTTATCACAAAAAGTAAGAAAATAAAAAAAAAAGTGATACTTTGGTTTTTTACAACTATATATGTAAAACTATAGTGCATTGTCTCTTTAAATTTAAAATGACAATGAAAAGAGAATTTTTCTTGATAGGCTACTGTTTCAAGTAAAAGTTTTCTAATTAAG
The DNA here is from genome assembly GCA_028023455.1 of Epiperipatus broadwayi. Taxonomy (NCBI): domain Eukaryota; kingdom Metazoa; phylum Onychophora; class Udeonychophora; order Euonychophora; family Peripatidae; genus Epiperipatus; species Epiperipatus broadwayi. The sequence goes on along the minus strand of JAQFVV010008624.1, from coordinate 8,478 downwards.
TAATTATCTATAGAAAATTTCACATACTAAATATTTGCTTATAAATATCCATTAAAATATTACACACACACACACACACATATATATATATATTCATTTTATATTTAAATATATGTATATTGTCTATACAGAGTTAATGTAATTTTAAAGAACTTAAGAGTCAGAACTTTCAAGCTCCTTACATCTACTCAATCCATATTATAACAACTGACCATATACATGTGAAAAATATAAATGATCTCCAATATATGCATTTTGTGCTGAAGCAGCACTCATTAGTTGATCCAGATCACCATCTCCCATACATATATACAATCAGTGTCCAGTTTATATTATGATAGAAAATCTTCAAATTTAAATGGACAAGCTTCAATCTTTTCCACTCTTCAACTCTTCAGCCATTCATTTTATTGAAAATCTGAAGATGGAATGCTCAAATCCCTTATTGATGCCAATATTATTATCATACTGATGTTGACCTTAAGTCACTCTGACCCCTCACACATAGAACCTTAATATATCAATTTAATTATACAGAAGAGGGATGAACATTCCTCTTCTGTATAAATTGATATATTAAGGTACTATGTATAAGGGACCAGATTGACTTAAGGTTAACATGAATATGATAATAATATTGGCATCAACAAGAAATATCAAATTGTTGATAGTATTTCAAATACCCCTATACCTTGCTTAACCAGACCTTTATGCAAGGATTACCATGGTGATCATTATCAATTTGTATTTACAATTTTGATTCTTTATTTGCTATAATGATCATAACAAAAAATTTTGATTTTTTTAAAAAATCATTGCTTTGAAAATAGCAGCCATTTTGTAAGATTGATGATAATGATTTTATGCCATCTGAAAGAAAAATGGCAACATTCATGCTTACAATGTACAGTACAGAGTTTATTTATTATGCACAGTACCATCCAATATTATAGCACACAGTATTTTGATTATAGAATTAAAGTATGGTTAATGTACGGTATTTATTTAGTTTTCATCCAGTGTTCTTGCAACACAATTAATATGTTCGTTAATGACATATCTAAAGTAAAGTTTAATGAATATAAAAGTAAAAAAATCACTATGTTTGGTTCAACAAGTAATGAAAAACATATTTTGATGATGTACAATGACTGGATATATTATTATATTTTAAAATATATACAATAACTTCAAAACTATATATCACTCATTTTTATGAATTAAAATTCTTATTAATAGTATTTTTCTTGTGAAAAAAATGATTTATATTTTGTCATATGCAGTTAATGTAGCCCTGTTATACATATACCATAAAGATGATTTGAATTATTATTTTTCGTGGCTTATATTTTGATAAAAGATCAAAAATTGCCTTATATATTTGGTTATATTTGATGAATGTTTTTGATGACATGACCATATTTACTTCTTGGTTAATTTTATTAGTTAATTCAATTTAGAAGGTATTTCATGTATTGATGTCTTTCAATTGTGTTATGAAGTATAGGCATTATTATCAAAATGATGAGCTGAAATGATTGATTAAGAAAACAAAATTTAAAGTTATTATCAAGAAATCATGCTAGTAATGTAAGAATTTATAAAATGTCTGAAAGAAAATTTATTTCCAAAATAGTATATTCCAAATTCATGAACATAAACATAAGTTAAATTAAAATAGTATGTACAACGTGATCACAATGTTTTTAGAATTATACTACATTCATTCAGATCATTATTGTTAGAGTAAATGAACTTGGTATTTAAACCTAAAGAAAATAAATCATTTAGATAATATAAAATAAAAGTCAAGCTAATTTAAAACCATGTATTATGACAAAAAATATACCTTTGTAAAACTGATAAAAAGAAAAGTAACCCTTGTGGATAGCTAATATATTTGTTATAATAAGAAATGGAAGATATTGGATCATCAATCAATGGGGTCATTGACCATGGCTTTGTATATAAATAAATTTATTGTGACATTTGCCAAAGTAATATATTTTTATGTGAATTTTCTTTAGTAGTGGTTTTATTTAATACACTAATCAGAGATAATCATGATTTTCTAACCTATGCCATTAATAAAAATATTATGGGGTGGTTATGGAATAAGATGGAGAAAAATGTGAGAAGAAATCTGTTAGTTTATTTTACAGTGCTGAAGAAGAATATAGTGGCTATAATGTCATTCATTATATCACAAAACCTGAGATTTAAGGTTACTTTTATAAAAAAAAAAAAAATTAATCTCAATCATTTTTCATATTTTGGAAAAACCAGATAGCACCCAACTAAACAATTAAGAGTTGTCTAAATATTAAATAGATATTAAACTTGCAGGATTCCTCTTCAGAATTTTTGTGCACACATATAAATATTAAATAACATAGTATTAAGCTGACTTATAGATTTGGTTGTTTAATAAAATCACACTCTATTTCCAGCACTGCTAATCAATGTTGTTCTATTTAAAAATAGGATCTAAAATGGGATGGGCATCAATATTTTTAAAATACTTATTGATGGAGAATACTAACTATTCACAGGGCAAATGGTAGTTTTCTTCCATCTAAATTACACACATACACACGCATATATATATATATATATATATATGAGATTGACTCATAACACTGTACAATAAATATTTTAACATACTCTCTAACCTAGCAAGCTACTAAGGCAATAAATAACAAGAATAAAGCTGCATTATTGTTATGCATCATTTACTAATAAAGAGACTTGGCTAAAACATTCTTTCTAACCAAAGTGTTTTAGTCAAGCCTTTATATAATAAATGAGGGATGAGAATAAACACTGCATTATTTTTGCTAATTATTGCTTAATGCTAGATTAGAGAGTATTTTAAAATATTTATTGTGTAGTGTTATGAGCCATTGGAGGTAGGCTATTATATATATAAGATATGAGTGACCGTTACAATATATATATATATATATATATATATATTGTAACGGTCACTCAATCCATCCTGATCACAGAGGATGCCACCAGATAACTACGTATCTGGAAAATTTATTTACTGTGATCATAATGGATGAGGATGATGGTTTGTGCTGACTAGATTCAGAAAGAAACAAAAAATCTTAAATATTGTTTAGACAATTGAGAAATAAAAGCACTAAGACAAACATCAGCCAAATTAAGTTTAAACACATTTTAAAATTTTATTTAAGAGAGATATAAATTATAAAATAAAAGTTTATAACACAACAAGTATGATTATCTCAGGTATATACCAGAAAGAATAAAATTCAATGCTGTGGCAGATAGACTAATTTTCTAATAGTGTATTAGAAAGGGAGGGAACCAAATTTCCTTCAGCTGAGAATTCACCAAAACACTAGTTTCCCCATTCAGAGATATGAAAGCAATACATTCTTGAAATAAATCAATGAAACCAGCACCGGCGAGCATTTCTTGGCCCGGAAAATGCGTCGGGACCAGGAACATCATATTGCTGGTAGAAGCTGCATCTTATACTATGTTCAAAGCAAAGATGATTGATTTACCCCAAGAACAAAAGAAAAGTATGATTAATATGATAGAGTATAAATTATAAAAATGGGAGGAAATTTTCATCTCCAATTTAATGAAATAACAAACTTAGAAAATACTCCGATGTAAATGATTTCAAATTAATAAAATATTAAATCTAGGATGAAAGGAAAGCAGACATTTAAAACTGGCGAATCCCCAACCAAACGATTGGCCAAAACTAATCTGAGAATAATAATTAGAGTTCTCAGTGGGAGACAAGTAAATAATTAGAAAACCAGTTACATCTGCCCAAGCATTTCAAGAAAGTGAATTACAAATAAACTTATAAACCAAGTTCTGAGTACACACTCTGATAAAATTTAAAGCCACATGTAAAGACAAAATAAATCTAGCAAGCAAATATAAATGCTGACCTAGATTTTTTATAAGTTAGTTTATCAGAGAGTGCATATGAGCAGAAAATATTAAAACATTAAATGCTTTAGCAGAAAGGTTTCTTTTACTATAATTTATAAAACGGAATTAATATTATCTTCCTGCTGGTGACTTATAAAAGAACAATAATCCTAGTTTCCTGATTCAGAGATATATGAAAATATACGGTCTTGCAGGAAATTGATGAAACAGCACCAGCGAGCATTTCTTGCCCTGGAATAATGCATCAAGACAAGAATGACATATTGCCAGTAGAACAGCCCTCCAATATACTACCTTTAAAGCAATTCAGGGTTGATTTACAGGCAAGACAAATGAAAAATATGATTATGATCTTACATAATCTAGAAAATAAGAATAGAAATCTCTAACTACAGAAAATCAGAACAATAAACATGATAAACTGCCAGCCAAAAGATTTTGTGGTTTGCAAAAAGTGCAAACACAGTAATTTAAATCAATAAGTGGATAATAAAATAAATACAGGTGAGATAATTTAAAATTACACAAGACTTCTAAAGCATTTATAAAAAGTCAGGCATATAATTAGAAATATATTAAGCATATAAAAATACAAACTCACTAGACACTCTCCGATAAATAAAATTGAAAGCAAACTTGGAATCTTAAAACTAAGATTCCAGTTTTTAAAAATTTTCCCACACACACCACAAAATACAATGAAAAACAAATACAGTTAGTAAACAAGAGGTTAAATAATTATTAAGGCTACAGAATTATTTCAGATTGAGTCGAGATTTAACTAAAAGAATTTACCTTGGCAAGAATAAAAAAAAAATATTTACCTTATGGTAAAGCAAAGTTCATGTATTTTCAAAAGTGCACACTTTTATTTAAGTTCATATTTCAGGTGATTTGACAGTGGCAAATGTCGAGGCATATAGGAGAATCTGGTTTATTTTACTCCTTTATAGCATGACTGAAAAGGGGCTGGCAGTCATGGGTCCATCTTGGTTTAAGTTAGCAATGCATCTGGTTGGTTACAAAACGTACAGTAGTATTTTTGACATCTTGGGGAAAGCAAAATGGTTTTAAGAAATTAAATGCCTGATCTTCTAACAATATGGTACAAATGTTGAAGGCATCACTTGAACTAGCTTGTTGCAGCCAGAATAAAAACTATTATCCTAAAATTTGTGGGGTTATTTAACCATCTACATTTCCCGTGAAAACTTTCCTTGTTGTCAAATTCTATGCCTTAGGGCAGGGCAAATCTCAATCTCCTGCTCAGTCTAATGAGGAATTCTAACCAGGGATTATTTTAAAACAAAAACAACAACACAAAATTAAATCTCTACTTTTAGAATGAACTTAGAAATGATTAAAATAAAAGCGACAGGAATGTAATTAACAAGCTTGCTTGTTTTTAATCAAATTGATTAAAAACAAGCGGTGAAAGAAAACTATTTTAAAATCAATTCTATATAAAAAAAATTAAAATGACCTATTTTAAATATAAAGGGGTATGTGTCTTAATACACATACTCTTTTAAACAATTTTTTTAAAAAATAGCTTTAAGCTTTCAATTTAATAAAACCAAAATTTAGTTCTACTTTTGGAAACGATCTTTGAAACAGATACTATCCAGTTCAATATATATATATGAATAAACGTTATGAACTCAAATTTGGGATTCAGAAGTGTATACATTTTATGGTTGTTAAAGCAGTTAACCAATGTTTTGCTTGATCTTGCCAGCCATTTTCCAAATTATAGAGATTATTCAAGAATATTGAAGAGACATATGTTAACATATTTATGGATACATACACATTATATTAACTTTAACAATGCTGCAATCAAATATAATAATTAATAAATCTATAGCATTGAGAATATCTAATATATTTATATTCTCTACTTCATAGATTATAAAAAAAACCCTTTAAAATAGAATCCAATCTCATTGGGGAATTACACTGTTGCAGTATTATTTAAAGTTTATTAAAATAATATTAGAAAGTACAACTTATAAAAAAGTTTTTTAAGTAAGAGTATTACTTCTTATAATATATGTAAAGAACCCTATTTTATTTTAAGCTGAATTTTTAAAATTAGATTTTCTTAAAGTTTCTGAGATTGAACAGTGTCTAGAGTGTACCAATCAGTGACTATTTACCATCAACATGATAAATTACATCATTCATATGTTTGCTGTTTTTTATATTCAGATTTTCAATTGAATGGACGGTTGAAGAGTTGTAGTGTGGAGTGGATTGAAGCCTGTCCATTAAAATATGAGGATTGGCTAACTTAATATATATATCTGAGCACTTATAGCATATATGTGTAGAGATGATAATCTGAACCAACTGATGATTGCTGGTTTAGCATGAAATACGTATATTGGTGATTTTTTTTTTCGACATGTATGTGTTCAAGTGTATCAGTGATACGAGAGAGTGGTGGGTGGCGGGTTGTGTGAAAGTCTGTGCTAATATACCCTATATATTACCTAGATTTCTAAATCTGAATAGAAATGGAAATTTGTAAGATATTTTAGATTTAATATGACTATTTTTATCCTTCAATTTGAGTAAATTATCACTCTCTCAACAATTTCATGTAAGTTATCTTTTTACTTAAAGTATAATGTATTTAAATGTAATTGTCTGGATTGTTTCACAATTGCTGAGACACCCCTTACAAAATTGTTATACTAAGAATCTTCAATGGTTTTGTTGATGTTATTATTATAATTATTATTATACTGATAAATATTGAATAGATAGCTAGATTGGGTATGGGCTGCGAAAATTCTGAGATTGTCAGTTCATTACCAACCCCATATTATGACAATATGATACCACAATTTTAAATATATGTATATATGGCGTGATTAACATATACATATAAAAAAGGTAGGGATTTAAAAAAAATATACCGTGTGTCTATGCAATTTGTTGTTGAATGATATTTTCTCCCCGTTTTTTTTTTTCACAGAAAATGAAGACAATTCTATTTTTTAAAAATTCTTGCTTTGAAAGCTTTTTGATCAAGTCTTAAACTTTTGGATAATAATACTAATACAGTCTGCGCTTTTTTAACAACCTTATCTGTAAAAAGTAATAAATTAAAAAATCAATCATATTAAGTAAAACGCCATACTATTAAATTATTCACGAATCTATTGAAGCAAAAAAGGCAGTATAAGAACATCGGAATAAATTATGAAGCATTTGAAAAGAATAAAAAAAAAATCGACATTTTTATTTTTAAGATTGAAAGTTTATTATGTAGAAAGTTAAATCATTCTAAAAAATAAATAAAACAATATGCTAATTTTACAAATAAACTTTTGTGTAAAATTTAAAAACAAAATAAAACATATGTATTGTTTAAAAATTGTAATATAAATATACTGATTAGAAAAACTGTCTGCCATGTTCATCAACTTAGGATTCGAACACCAGTGAAACTTGAATTTTTTTTTCAGGTTATAAACATATAATTGTAACACTCCAAGAAGTCATACCATTATTGGAAAGTAAATTTTACCTAGCATTATTTAATATATATATATATGCTCTGCGCACAGATAATGAAGCTATTAAACGTAAATAAAATTATTAAAAGTTACCACCAAGCACTTTCGGAACAGTTTATAGTCCCATATACAAGTCGTACAAGTCGCCATGAATATGGGACTATAAACTGTCCTGAAAGCGCTTGGCGGTAACTTTTAATAATTTTATTTTTACGTTTAATAGCTTCATTATCTGTGCGCAGAGCACACATATATATATTAATTGATTTTAAACGCTAATGAAGTTAAGCCTTAACTAGCATTACTTAGGAAAATAAAAACACAAAGCCTTACAATCATATATTGTTTTTAGAAAAATTAAAATTTTTAATACGTTTTTAAATACGTTTAACTGGTAGTTATAAGTCTCAGGTTAGTATAAAAGACATTTCGAGAGATATCTTTATCTTTTCTTCTTCAAATGTTTCTGTCCTTGTCAAATATCAGACTAGCATAAAGATTGTGAGTATTAAATTTAAACTGAAGCTCAAAGGCCATAGGTAGTAGAAAATTAATATATTTATGTACAAGGTTTCTCATAATATTTTTTTTTCCTTTTAAAAAAAAATAACAAGTGGTTTCTACTCATTGGATTGATAACTTATGGAGTTATTTGTTATAGTCATAAGAATAGCTTCTTTTTTTTCTTGCTGCTTGTTGTTTTGTGTTTTTCCCCCATCAAATATATCTTCATTGTTTTAGGCTTGATCTGCTACTTTACACACATCAATCATATCTTTACAGATAAGTGTGTAAAATTTCACAGGATCTTGCCCTTGGATGAATAATGTTGTTTGTTACAGCATCATCTTATATCTAATATTCATCAATACAAAGATACTGGCTTAAATTCCAAGCTTGTTTGTCAGTTAGGCCAGCAACACCTGAAGGAGAAAGAAGAAATGGAATACTTGAAACGTTATATTCTATATGAAACTCTGTGTTAGCAGTCGCCCTCTAGTGGCAG
>JAQFVV010008623.1:0-26268 GCA_028023455.1 Epiperipatus broadwayi | reverse complement strand
TACCTTCCTCAGAGCGTCCTCTTTCTCAAATCATAAGAGGATGCTCTGAGGAAGGTAGTTGATATTGTACTGAAACGTCAGCATTTAGCTTTTTCACTACACGGAATATCCCGCAAATAGTAATAATAATATGACATCTTTTATCCGTGAAAACATTAGAATTAACATTATATATATATATAAGCACTTATATTATATATGTTTGGGAGATGATAATCTGGACCAACTGATGATTGCTGGTTTAGCTTGAAATACTTATATTGGTGATTATTTATCTTTTCAGCATATATTTGCTTGAGTGTATCAGTGTTATTAGATAGAGTGGAGAGTGGTGGGCTGTGTGAAAGTCTGTGCTCATAAACCTTATATATTACACCTAAAACTTGAATTACTAATCTATAGATATAATATATTTTAATTACCTATAATAATATATATATATATATATTAGATTATATATATTATAATATATTTTAATTATCTATAATAATATATATGTATTAATTAGACTTATTTATTGTTATAATCTATAATTGTGTTTCCAAAATAGAAGAAAAAATCTAGAAACTGTCATTAAGTCATATATGAGTATAAAATAAAATATTGTCAAGCATTGGTGGTCGAGAATTCAGTGATAGCAGTTTTACAAGCACTTTCCGGCTGATACTATGACACATGAGAAAAAATAAAATAAAATATTTTATGAATTAACTTAGTTGTTGCAGTAAATTTGCATTTTTATCAAGAGTATGTTTTATCTAGAAAGTGTATCTAAAAATAAGGAAAAAAGGATTCTTCTAAATTACGATAACTTATAAATGAAAGAATAAAACTCTTGAGAATAGGCTTTGTTGAATTCATTATTGGTATTTATTTATTAGTATATTAAAGTTTATTTTCAGAACTATAAATGAATGGAAACAAAAGTTTTTTTTTAATGAACTGACTGTTTAAACTTAATCCTGTGTCCTGGCTTTCACCTACGGATCAGCAATGATAACTTTTGGTTTAGTAAACAGACAAGATATTGAATATAATAGTTTAATATACAATAAATAGGTTAATATACATAAATAGGTAATACATATATATAATATGGAGAACTAACTACAACAGTTGGGGATCTTAATATCCTAATGCAACCCGCGTACCAGCGTACCAAAGTTAAAAGTTTATAAATAAGTTCACTCTACCTGCAACAGGCATAAATTAATTAATCACGAAGAGCCCACTTGGGCATTATAAAATAATAAAAGATCAGTACGATCTGTTCACAGTTCTAGTCGGCTGGATTACCTACAGGTGCTGAGTACCTGGGATATTATCTCCTTGCACCCACCAGCACTGTAGCATGAAAAAGACTTTGATAGTCTTTTGACTTTTGTTTTTATACCTGTCACATGTCGGTCTTGTTAAATTTCTTTATATTTCTGGAGTAGTTGGTGACCCGTATCTGTCAGATGTTAGATCCAGGTTCCACTGATTTATTACATGCTATATACTCTAGTAACAAAATTAGCTTGACAATCTGCAATCATTGTCAATTGTTATTATTCTATATTGTTATTATTCTATACATATAACACTCCTCTCCTTACTCCAGAAATGGCTTCTCTATTATTTAGACATAGTCTCTCAATTTAAATGGCTTTTGTGTTTTCTTTTTTGGTCTGCATATATCCATTGTTCCTTCATCTGGCTTTGGCCTAGGAATCACATCTGTTTCATTAATGTCAGGTGTTGTCTCTTTTTCTGTTTCTGCTTGTTCCTCTATATCGAATTTCTCTTGGCCCTGTAATCCGGCTTTGCTTGGTATACGTGTCAACATTTGCAGTTCTTCTACAATGCGATGTCTGAGATGATTTATATGTCTTCTATATGTTGTGCAATCTTGTAACTGGATGATTACTATGTGCTGTGATAACAGTTTTGTAATTATCTCTTCTACCCATTGTTTCTGTAGCATATCCCGGACCCAAAGTCTATCATCTTTTGTGAAAGTGTTTGTATAATTTTCACTATCCATTTTTTTCGGTTGGGTTTGGAAGCAGTAATGATAATTTAATGTGCAATTTCCTGCCCATTAGTAGTTCTCTGGTGACTTTCCCATAGCTGTTGATGGCGTTGAATGTTGATGTAGCATTGAATCATTGATAGCACTCTGAAGATCTTGGTTATCTAATTTTCTTAAGGCTTTCTTTATATTCTGTACTGCCTTTTCCGCTAGTCCATTTGACTCCGGGTGGTTAGCTGGTGTCCGTATGTGTTTGATACCATTCTTCTGGAAATATTCTTCAGTTTCTGTAGCTGTAAATGCTGTTCCATTTTCAGACACAATTGTACCTGGCAGTCTGTGGCAAGCAAATACTGCACTTAGTATCTTAACAGTTTCATTGGCACTAATGTCTTTTACTATTCTACACTCTGTCAATTTTGAATATGCATCAATAATCACCAATAGTATATTCACATTTATTGGACCAGCATGGTCTATGTGAAGTCTTTGCCAAGCTGTTGTTACTTTTGGCCATGAGTTGTACACTTTGGTTGGCATATTCATCTGTCTCTGACATGGTGCACATTTTTTAATATTTTGCTCAACGTCTCTTGATATTTTTGGCCACCATATGTAGCTATGAGCCAGTGCTTTTGCCCGTACCCACCTGGGTTCCCTTCATGCAGTAAATTTAAAACTTGTTGTCTGCCCTCCATAGGAATCACAAACTGATCACCCATTAGCACACAGTCTTTACAAGTTGATAATTTATTTCTATTTGTCCAAAAATTTGGATCAACATATTCAGGCCTTTAATCTGGCCAGCCATTTTTTAATCCATTGTTTTAATATCTGGTAGCCCTGATTGGCATTTGTCCAATTTGCTACTCTTTTACTATTTATTATGTCCGAGTTTAATGCATCTATATAATTTATTTCAACCTCTGTACTAATTTTCTCTTGTTTATCTGGAATTCATGACAGTGCATCTGAATGTGCTATTTCTTTGCCTTTTTGATATTGGAGTACATAATCATATCCTGCCAAAATATTTCTCCAGCACATCATGTGTGGGCTTAAATGTTCAGGTGCCAGTCTATCATGGCCTAGAATTCCAAGTAGTTGTTTGTGATCAGTAATTATTGTAAAATTTCTGCCAAATAAGAACTGGTGAAATTTTTAAGGCCAAAAGTAATAGCTAGTGCCTCTTTGTCTAATTGGCTGTAGTTCCTTTCTGCTTTTGAATGAGTCCTTGATGCATATGCAATGGGGCACTCTCCTTTGTAGCATGGATGAGACAGTACTGCTCTTATCTTCATTCAGTGGCATCAGTGGTTAAACATACTTCTAAAGTGCTATTATAATGCACTAGTAGTTTAGCTGATGATAGTAAGACTTTCATTTTCTGGAAAACCTCTTGATGCACTTTTTCCCATTTACACTTTTGATTCTTCTTTAATAAATCATATAAGGGTTTTGCAATCTGAGCCTTATTTTTCAAGAAAGGATCGAAAAAGTTCATCAAAAATGCTTGCAGCTGTTTGATATTGATTGGTGGGGATGCATTCATCACTGCTGTTACTTTCTGGGGTGATGATTACTTGCCCCTGTCTGAAATAAAGTGACCTAAAAAGGTTAGTTCTTTCTCCATCCATACGGTCTTTTGTGCATTCAGTTTTACACCTAATTTCTGTAATTTCTCACACACAGTGAGGAGCCTTTCTCGTAACTTGTCTTCCAAATTTGCCGTAACTAGTATATCATCGAAGTATGGAATGACTCCCTCTAAACCTTGTAACAAAGCATTAATATTTGCTTGAAAAATATTTGGCACTATAGAAATGCCAAACAGTAGTCTGTTGCATTTATATAAGCCCATAGCGGTCGTAAGCGCTAATTTTTCTGCTGCTTTTTCCATTACATGAATCTAATGGAATGCCGAGTTTAGATCTAACTTGGTAAAATATGAAATGTTTTGTAGCCCTGCCAATATTTCTAATGTTTGGGACTGGGTAGGTTCCCCTATTAAATATTTATTTATTGTTACCCAGTAATCCCCACATAACCTAGCATCCCCATACAGTTTAGTTATTACTACTAACGGTGTAGCCCAATCAGAGCTTTTGATGGGCATTAATACTTCTTTTTTGACTAAAGATTTAAGCTTATCTTCAACCTTCACTCTTTGTAAAAATGGCACTTTTTGCAGTTTTCAAACTACAGGACATGCATTTTCTAATAATTCCATTTTGACTGGTTTCGTATTTATCAACCCTAATTCTTCATTAAAAAGCTCTGGGTATTTACTAGTTATTTCCTGTTCTACAGATGTCCCTTTAATAATATTAATTTCTATTCCTAATTCACTGAACCAATCTCTACCTCTAATGGGATTAATTTTTGCATTTACGATATATAACCGTAGATTTCATTTTTTAGCATTATACATGATTGGTGCTGTAATCTGGCCGCAAATTTTAAGCTCATGGCCATTTATGTCTTTCACTTTAATACTAGTTTTCTCTAATGAACTCTTAAAATTAGTTGCTGACAAACTTTCCCAATCTGTAAGAGACATTATAGAAATGGCTGATCCACTGTCTATTTCCATTTTTATTTCCTTTTCCTGAATTTTTACGTTAATCATAAACTGATGTATCTCTTTGATGTATAGATTTTTAATTGTGGGGTTTCTTGTTAATTTCCCTCCCCTACTTTCTGACATAGGGTTTTCAATTTTACCATCTTTTTTACACACTAGCGCCAAATGCCCTTTTTTACCGCATTTAAAACATGAGTTATTGTTCCATTTGCACTCTTTCTTCATATGGCCTAATTTACTGCACCAGTAACAGGTAATTTTATTGTTGTTATTACTTTTTTGGCTCACAAGGCCTACCATCCTCATTACTTGTCTTGAAAACACAAAGTTTTGCATTCTCTTCCAACCTTGCTCTAAAAGCCTGAGCTTGCTCCAAAATGAGCACGTACACCATGCCCTTCTTAATGGCCATTTCATATGTTAATTCATATTCTACTAACAATTGTTGCCTAAGCCTGTCATCCAGCATCCCCCAGAATAATTGATCCATAAGAATTTCCTCTACAAAATTGCCATGCCCACAGTCTTTAGCTATTTCTTTCAAAGCCAAATTATACTCTCTTATTTTCTCACCCTTTAATTGCTTTCTGTTACGCAGGGTTAATCTCACAATATGATGAGAGGGACATGGGCTAAAATGTTCATTTAATTTCTTAATTACTTCTTCATATTTATCCTTCTCAGGCAATGGTAGTTCAAAATATTTACTTATAACTTTGATCACCCTCTTGCCTGCGAAACACATGAGTGCTGCAAGTTTTTTTTATTATTGTCTACCCCATTCAAAGTAAAAAAAAATCTATTTGGGTTATATATAATGGTCATTCAGACATGTTATCTACACTGAATTCTCCTATGCTATTTTGACCAAACACATACATTTTTTATTACGAATCTAACCGTTCAATTTTTGCAATTAACTGCTATTTCCTAATAATCCTCCCTCCCCTGTTTACAAGGTTCACTCCTAACTGTGCCACTTAATTTGCTGTGTCCTGGCCTTCGCCTACAGATCAGCAATGATAACTTTTGGTTTAGTAAACAGACAAGGTATTGAATATAATAGTTTAATATACAATAAATAGGTTAATATACATAAATAGCTAATATATATATATATATATATATATATATATATATATATATATATATATATATATATATATATATATATATATATATATATGAAAAACTAACTACAACAGTTGGGGATCTTAATATCCTAATGCAACCTGCGTACCAAAGTTAAAAGTTTATAAATAAGTTCACTCTACCTGTGACAGGTATAAATTAATTAATCACAAAGAGCCCTGTTGGGCATTATAAATAATAAAAGATCAGTACGATCTGTTCACAGTTCTAGTTGGCTGGATTACCTACAGGTGCTGAGTACCTGGGATGTTATCTCCTTGAACATGCACCCACCAGCACTATAGCAGAAAAAAGACTTTGAGAGTCTTTTGACTTTTGTTTTTATACCTATCGAGTGTTGGTCTCATTTGATTTTTTTATATTTCTGGAGTAGTTGGTGACCCATATATGTCAGTCATTAGATCCAGGCTCCACTGATTTATTACATGCTATATACACTAGTTACAAAATTAGCTTGACAATCTGCAATCATTGTCAATTGTTATTATTCTATATTGTTATTATTCTCTCTCTCCCTCTCTCTCTCTCTCTCTCTATATATATATATATATATATATATATATATAGAGAGATATATAGAGAGATAAGACACTTATGATTATAAGTGTTATATATATATATATATATATAACACTTATAATCAGAAGTGTCTTGGTAAAAAAGAAAGAAATTAACATTTCTCTTATTTTAATTTCTTCTCATTTTTAATTTTTGAATTGTTATGTTTTAAGAAAAATAAGTTTAAAATTTTTTATGTTGAATTTTAAAACATATGTGGGTATAAAATGATATAGAGTAGATATAATTAAGGTATAGTAAATAATAACTTTATTTCGACATTTCAACACAATTTTGCTCGATAAATGTTATTAAACAATAACATTTTTGATCATTTAATTATTTATTTGGAATATTATCTTTATTATAATTATTCCATGTAATTAAGTCAGTTAGTTTTATTTCAGAACTTTAAGGTAAAACAAAGTAAAATGTCTTGTTTTAAAAATTTATTTATCATATTGCACTAATTGTCATTTGAAATTTATAAAGAATATTTGCATGAGAGTTAATGATGTTCTTTAAGGATGGTTATCTGCACAGTCACAATGGTATATATGTTAAATGGTAAATTGCTTTGTTGAACCCTTATTTACACGTGTATTTTATTGCTATGTGTCTGCTAATGTTATCATTAGACTATATTAGTGAATTATAATTATGTTAGAGTGACCATGGTCCTACTATTAAGCATTTATTTTTGTGGTGGAATTTTATATGTTATTTTCAAGTTATATCTTAGTAGTTGTTTAAAAAGGTATCTTAATGTCATACTTATAGTTTCTTGCTTAGGTGTGCTTAAGGTGTTTTAAACTTAAGGATTTCTTGTCAAAATGTAATTTTTAGTTTATATGGGTGTTCAGTTCTTTTTTATGTTTTATTCCTGTGGTGCATAGAATAAGTTGTTGGATAAAAATAGGTCTTTTAGATATGTGAAAAAATTTGGTCATTATGATGTAATTCCCATAAGATTCCTATTTCTAGTTATTCAAATGTCTTTATGAGAAAAATTACAAACATTGCTTTTTATTTAGCAATTATATATTGATGTCTTGATGAAAGTTATTCCATCCACATAAATTTGTGGGTAGTTGCAAAATCTAAGACTTACAGTATCTATGTGTGTAGGGTCACTAATATTATGAGTGTTCTTTAGCATTACCTATATGGAACTTTAATGATACTTTAAGCATAAAAAGTGAAATAATCATGAATTTACCATAAAATAATGATAGCAATAGAGACAGCCAATCAAATTATAAATTGATAATTAGAGGATAATTTATAAGTACTGTAAAAATATAAGAGGAATAACTATAATACATTATTTTTTAAATATATTAATTTTAAATTTAAAACTGTTTTATGCACCACTTAATTTATTATTTATTTCAAAATATTGGAATTAATTCATAAGTATTTGGAACTGAAAGTGTGAGGATTAAATTTATCACTTTAAATTACTTATCATATGATTTTAGTTAATGATGCTTGCAAAATTTTTACAATTTACAATATGTCATTATTAGATGAAAACTTAAACATATATAAATATTATTATTTATATAACACAATGTTTTTATAAATTATAATCATAACATAGCTTACACCATGGCACGTGCTTTATAAATAGAACATAATTTATAATGAATACTCTCCTTTCCAAACACAAGATAAAGTCCTTTAAAAGATAGAATGGATCCACTCTATATTTTTTCACCCAAGCTATATGTATGGGCCAGTCTGAAGCATTTTGGTACTGAAAGCATGAACATTAAATTAATCGTTTTAAATTCCCTATCATATGATTTTAGTTAATGAGTTTGCCAATTCTATTTCTGAAAAGCTTAATTATTATCAAATAGTTAATTAAAGCAAAGTATATGCTTATTCATTAAAAGAAAGAATTATGTATTTCCTATAAAAGGTAAAATATGCTTTTAACCAATATTAATGGCTAATACTAAACTATCTATTGTTATAGTGGTATTTTATATTGCTTATATTTATATAACTAAAGTAAAGTGTAACTTATAATTGTACCAGTCTTAGTAAAAAATATTTACCCATTTGAAAATATAATTGTATGGAAAAATAGTTGTATTGTTTATTTTGAAAGGATAAATGAAACTTAATTGTTGAAATTAATTGAACATCAATATATATTGTCTGAAGGTTTTTAATGGTGATATATTATTAGATGTGATATGTTGGACTATTTCCATCATCTATAAGTGAATGTTGAATGTATAAAAAAAATTAAACTTTATTTAAGCTTTCCAAATACAAACAACTTGTGAGTGATAACACCTAAATAGATGACATATTACTAAAATTAAATATTAAAATCCATAAATAAACTTTGAAGAATATTATTTCATGTTTACAAAGAAACATAATTCAAATTTTTATTTTTATTTTATTTTATCAAACTAGTATATATTTAAGGTTTAACTTAATTTTTAATAGCACAGTTGTTACTTTTGTCCTCTTTATACCTTCACCTATTTCAAATACACTCTGAACTTCAAACAATATAAAATATTATTTTTAGATAAAATAAACATTTTCATTGGTTAATACATTCAAATTTTCAAAGAGAGAAAAAAAGTTGAAAATTACAATTTGTTATGCAAAATTACATTTTTAACTGCCCCTCCTCCACTTTATTGAAAAATCTTCTAAAATGCATTTGAATTTACTTATAATTTTTCATTTCAAGCATTGTTAGCTGAGAGGTCAGTGCAGCAGCCTTGCAAGCAAGCAGTTGTTTGCAGACGGTTGTTGTGGGTTCGCCTCCCAGCCGATGTTATAATATATGGAGAAAAAAATCAGAAATCGTTTAAATATCGTCAGTGTAGTTTTAATTTTGGATAAATGTTTCAAATAATTGTTTTTAAATTATGATATAAACATTTCTGATCCATGAATACAGTTTAACGTATTACTGATATTATTTCAATGAATTACTTGTACATTTATTGCTCAATATAAAATATCCATGTTTTCCCAAAAGTTTTGATAAAGACTTCGATGTTATTATTATAAAATATTAAATTGTAACTTTAGCAATATGAATGTATATCTTTTATTTTTCACAACGAAAAAAGATATGTTTCAGATGCAGTAAATGGAATATTTCTCAATTAGATAAAGAAATACTCAGACGACTACAAAAAGACAGACATTTCTCATCAATGAAAAAGAGAACTAAAGTTTCTTGTCTATCCAATAATGATTTTCTATTTTAATCATTTAATATTTTTATAATTATTATTTTTTATCAAACTTTGGAAATTCACTAGCACGAAAGGTCAGCGACAGTGGCTTTACAAGCAGTTGTCCCGGGATAACGTGTTCACTTCCCGGCTGATGCTATGACACATGGGGAAAACACCTTTGAATTAAATATATACCTATAAATGAAAATAAAAAACATGGATTAAATCTTTTTTTTCATTATAAGTCTTTTTGTACTAGCTGATTCCATTAAGCAATCGTTGAAAAATTATTTTACTCCACATCATAGCAATTAATGTGTAATATTTCAAATTAAATATTTTTTTTTTCATTTTATAGCTTTTTATAATTATTAATGAGATTATCCGATATGACTATTAATTAAGAAACATCATAAAACGTAATAATAAAATCCCATTTTTATTATTATTTATAAACTAGAGTTAATAATTAATCAAGTCTTTGTCTTGGAAAATAAAACATATTTACTTATTTACATTTCTGATTTAAAATCATGATTAACCTTAATCATTTAATTAATAGGAAGTTTTTCTCCTATAAAAACTTTTTAATAAAAAATAAACTTGACAATTAAAATATCTAAACAAATTGTTTCATTTAAGTTTAGTTAAAATATTAAGTTAGATATAAATGTATAAGGACAAAATTGTAAAATCCAATTCACATATATTAACCCAAAAATTCGACACAGTATATATAAGTTATGAGAATTACAGTGATTATGAATATGGAATGCATAATATTTGACATAAAGATTTGTATATAATTAATTTAATATTAGTCCAGAATTTTCTGAAACTATGTGTAAAATGATCCAACGACTGGTTAAACAGAGTATTATTCAGAAAGTGCTCAAGTTTTGTCTGACAAATTCATTATAGATAGATAGATAGATAGATAGATAGATAGATAGATAGATAGATAGATAGATAGATAGATAGATAGATAGATAGATATCAGAAAGAATATGAAATGGCAATATTTAAATACATATTCAGATTTTTAGTCATGAATTAAATATTCAATTTTCAATGTCTATATTAAATTATTATAATAAACAAACATCAAAAAAGGTAGTTCATATCTAACAAACGAAGATTAAATATGTAATAGTTATTTTAAATTCTATACGGTAAAATCTTTGCTGTTTCCAATGCATTTAAAAACGACACCAATAAAAAATATAAATATAAACTGTATTTGTATTTTATTTATCATTTTCAATGGCGTGAAGAAGACGGATTTCAAAATTGAAATTATTTATTTTATCCATAGTGAATGAAATTTAAAAAAAAAAAAAAAACATTTATTAAAATGATGTCTAATGTTAAGTGTTGATGTTACAATATATATATATATAGTTTGATTTTCTGCCATTCTAATTACTATAATGTAAAAAAAATACTAAAACAGAGTTTAAATATAAAATTTAATAACATTTATTGTACCAAGCATATTTTCAACGATTTTACATTATAATAATAATGGTTAATAATTATTATCATATTATTATGGTAATGCTTGTAAAATTTAAACTTAGCTACATATTCAATCATGCACATATATATATATATATATATATATATATATATATGTGCATGATTGAATATATATATTCAATCATGCACACAAATATATATATATATATATGGAATGTTTGAGCGCACATTTTAAGAATAAATGTAGGACATTTGAACTCAGACTTTCAAGCTTTTTCATTATCCATACTATCTCATACTACTGATATACATGTCCACACACATGGAGAAAAGATAAATAATCACCAATATATGTATTTCATGCTAAACTAGAACTCATATTTGGTCCAGATTACCATCTCCCATACTTATATATAATCAGTGCTCTGTCCATATTAAGACAGCAAATCCTTACACTTTAATGGACAGGCTTCACCCTACTCCAACCTCCTACTTTAAAGCCATCCATACCATTAAAAATCTGATGATAAAATTCCCAAATACAGGTTTAATATGTAAAATTGAAATACCAGACACTCTTATACTTGGAGCTTAATTGTAAATGTAGGGGATTTGAAACTCAGATTTTCAGGCCCACTTCACAATAGTATGGATGACTGAAGAATTGGAAGTTAGAGTAGGTTGAACACTATCCATTAAAGTGTAAGGATTTGCTATCTTAATATGAACTGAGCACCGATTATATATATATATATATATATATATATATATATATATATATATATATGTATTGGAGATGGTAATCTGGACCAACTGATGAGCACTGATTTAGCATGAAATACATATATTGATAATTTTTTATCTTTTCTACATCTGTGTGCCCATGTGTATCAGTAGTATGAAATAATGTGGGTAGTGAAGGGTCTTGAAAGTCTGAGTTTAAATCCCCATATTTACAATTAGGCTCCAGGTATAAGAGTGCCAGGTATTTCAAATCTTTTATTTTAAGAGTACATTGAAATAATGTTCAATTAAAATTAAATATATTATTTTGACCTCCCATTTTTTTTCTTTCTAATGTTAAATATTCTTACCCAATATACTGTAGCTTGCTAATAAATTATATGTATTTTGTGCTGAATCAGCACTAATCATTTGGTCCAGATCACCATCTTCAATATATATATATATATATATATATATATATATATATATATATATAATAAATGTTATAGTGTATATTTATATATATATATATATATATATAATAAATGTTCAGTTTATATTAAGAGAGCAAATTTTAAACTTTAAGAGACAAGCTTCAGTCTTGTCTACCCTCCAACTCTTCATCAATTCATATCATTGAACATCCAATGATGAAACACTCAAAGCCTTTGTCGATGCCAATTTTATTATCATCCTCATATTGACTTTAAATCAGTTTGACTCCTCACATAGGACCTTAATATGTCCATATAAATACACAGAAGATGGAGGGGCAGAATACAGACTGATATGTAATATTCAAATATAAGTACATTGTCCATACTAAAGTTATTGTAATTAGAAGGTACTCAAACTCAGACTTTTATGCTTCCTGTAGCTATACACTCCATTTTATACAATATAATACACATGACCACACACATGTGAACAAAATAAATAATCTCCAATATACATATTGTGTGCTGAACCAGCATTTCAGTTGATCCAGATAACTGTCTCCCACATATATACAATCAGTTTTAAGTTTGTATTAAAATAGCAAATATTCAAACTTTAATGGACAAGCTTTAATCTTTTCCACTTTCCAATTCTTCATTCATTCTTATCATTGAAAATCAAATGAAAGAACACATAAATCCCTTGTTGATTGTATACATGTGGTAAGATGGTGATCTGGACCAATTGATCAATGCTGGTTTAGACAAAATACCTATATTGGAGCTCACTCATATTTTTCACATATAATGTGGTCATGTGTATTAATTGTATAAGTTGGAGTGCACAGTTAGAGGGAACTAAAAAGTCTGAGTTTAAACACTTTTTAACTACATTGTGCTTAGTATAGACAATATACTTATATTTGAACATTATATATTCAGTCTGTGTTCTACTTATCCCTTTTCTGTGTGTTTAAATGTACATATTAAGTTTTTATATGGGATGGGTCAAAGTGACCAAGTCAACTTGAATATGATAATAATATTACCATCAACAAGGGCTTTGAGTGTTCCATCATCAGATTTTCAATGATATGGATGGTATGATGGAGACAATTGAAGATTGTCCATTAAAATTTGAAGATTTTCTATTTTATTATAAACTGAGCATTGATTGTATATATGTATGGAAGATGATTATCTAGATCAACTGATGAGGGTGTCAGTATAAAATATGTAGATGGAAAATCATTTATATTTTTCACATTTATGTGGTCTTGTATATCAATTGTATAAGATTGACTGCATAGGTACAGGGAGCTTGAAAGTTTGAGTTTAACTACTTTTTGATTACATTAAGTTTAATATAGACATTATACTTATATGTAATATAGGGAGTGTACGAATAGCTCAAACAAACTCTTAATTGATAAATGCAGTAAGAGAAAAATATTTAAAATCTCTATCTAGAACATCCCCATCCCTTGACCAATTGTTTTTGAGCTTTTGGCTCACCTCAGTTAGGAGTTAGAATATTCAGACCCTAGACCTAAATATTAACTCAAAACCCAGCATTTATTTAATTCGTAACATTTAAGAAAGAACTCTGAAATTTTCAGACATGAAGATGTGTTTCACTTTGGATGTGACTGAACCAAATTGAGATCTATCATATATTACGTATTTGTAAATACAAGCTCATAAAAGCAATGTCACGCTATATATGACTTATTTTATTGATTACTACAATACATATATATATATATATATATATATATGTTAAAACGAAGATTTGCACGGGTTAAATATATAAAATACATATTTTGCGGGTTCATCCGTGTTAAAAACTTTTAATACCAATACACTGACGTTTCGACTTGGTCACACAAGCCATCCACAGAGTTATAAAAAGGTAGAAAGACGGTTGTAGAGGCGCTACAATCACTGGTTTGAATAAAACATTAAAAATCCCACCAATAGCAAAAATGTTAAATTTAAGAATGTTTTTTAAAGAAATCTTTCCAAATAGGAGGAAGTTTGCACGTATCATCTCGCTTATTGATACAATCTGGCCTTTTAAGTATCTCAATGGCTTCTCTGATTTTGCATTGGGAGAGATTATCACATCTGGATATGATCCTGGTACTAGAAAAATCTATTTTATGACCTGAATCTATAGTATGGAGTGAGAGTGCTGATGATGATGAGTGTTGTTTAACTGCATTAGCATGCTCATCTCTCCTAACACTGATGCGACGATTACCATACCTATGTAAGAAGCTTTACAATTTTTTACATGAGATTTGATAGACACCATGAGATTCAAGAGGATTGAATCCTTAGGCTTGGTTATTATATTGCTGATCTTTTGATGAGCAGAAAATGCTGTATCTATATTATAGCGTTTTAATATACGTCCGATACTGTCTGTAGTTCCTTTTACATATGGAACACAAATCCTAATAGCTGACTTATCATCTTTTGTTTTCTATTTTGTCTATTTTGGGCTTGAAATAAGGCTTTTTTATAAATTTGTAATTATAACTATTTGCTAATAAAACACTATTAATATGATTTATTTCTTCTTTCAGATGTGTGCATCTGAAAGATTAATTGCTCTATTTAAAAGAGTTTTGGCTACAGAAACTATCTGAGTTGGGTGATGATGAGAATGGAAATGTAAATATCTGTCTGTGTGTGTATCCTTTCTGTAAATAGAAAAGATAAACTATTTGGTGTTCTGGGACTAGAACATCAAGAAAGGGAGTTTTCCATCAGACTCTGTCTCCATTGTAAATTTAATATGAGGATGCATATTATTTAAATGTAAGAAAAAATCATCTAATGTATTTTTTCCATGTTGCCATATGACAAAAGTGTCATCTATGTATCATCATCTTTAAAACCTCTCATTTGGCTCAGATACATAGATGACACTTTTGTCATATGGCAACATGGAAAAAATACATTAGATGATTTTTTCTTACATTTAAATAATATGCATCCTCATATTAAATTTACAATGGAGACAGAGTCTGATGGAAAACTCCCTTTTCTTGATGTTCTAGTCACCAGAACACCAAATAGTTTATCTTTTTCTATTTACAGAAAGGATACACACACAGACAGATATTTACATTTCCATTCTCATCATCACCCAACTCAGATAGTTTCTGTAGCCAAAACTCTTTTAAATAGAGCAATTAATCTTTCAGATGACACACATCTGAAAGAAGAAATAAATCATATTAATAGTGTTTTATTAGCAAATAGTTATAATTACAAATTTATAAAAAAAGCCTTATTTCAAGCCCAAAATAGACAAAATAGAAAACAAAAAGATGATAAGTCAGCTATTAGGATTTGTGTTCCATATGTAAAAGGAACTACAGACAGTATCGGACGTATATTAAAACGCTATAATATAGATACAGCATTTTCTGCTCATCAAAATATCAGCAATATAATAACCAAGCCTAAGGATTCGATCCCTCTTGAATCTCATGGTGTCTATCAAATCTCATGTAAAAATTGTAAAGCTTCTTACATAGGTATGAGTAATCGTCGCATCAGTGTTAGGAGAGATGAGCATGCTAATGCAGTTAAACAACACTCATCATCATCAGCACTCTCACTCCATACTATAGATTCAGGTCATAAAATAGATTTTTCTAGTACCAGGATCATATCCAGATGTGATAATCTCTACCAATGCAAAATCAGAGAAGCCATTGAGATACTTAAAAGGCCAGATTGTATCAATAAGCGAGAGATACGGCAAACTTCCTCCTATTTGGAAAGATTTCTTTAAAAACATTCTTAAATTTAACATTTTTGCTATTGGTGGGATTTTTAATGTTTTATTCAAACCAGTGATTGTAGCGCCTCTACAACCGTCTTTCTACCTTTTTATAACTCTGTGGATGGCTTGTGTGACCAAGTCGAAACGTCAGTGTATTGGTATTAAAAGTTTTTAACACGGATGAACCCGCAAAATATGTATTTTATATATATATTGTAACCAAATTAAAGGAATTCAAATAACTATTACCATATCTGAGTAGTCTACAATATATAAGATCATAATATTTAAAATATCGTTGGATTTCTCAAGATATCCCACTATCAGTAATTATAAGCAAATTATTAATAACTAGTATTATAACTTAGATATATGAAATCACGTGAGGTGAGTACACTAGTAATTCAATAAAATATAACTCAGGTATACAGACAGTAGATCTTATCCACTTTCATTTCTTGGTTTGATGTTAAGTGCATGTTTAAAGAAATACTAAGTGAATATGGTTTAGCAGGGTGCCACTAGATTATCTGAATCTAGACACAGTTATATCTAATAACCTTTTCACATGTACCGGGTTTGAATCCCCTTTTGGTACTTTATTTCTAATAAAAATGGGAGATTTTGCTTTTTGAGCCATATCACTATATGCACTAATATTTAGGTAAAAGTAAAACATCTATAAACCACAGTGGAGTTCATTAGACATAAATCATTTCTTAGATCTTAGCATAACAAATGTGTTTCAATATTTTTATAAGTTTACTAGCTCAAATTATATATAACTAATTTAGGATGGCAATTCACTCATTTTTGCATGAAATAGATAATGGGATGTGGTTATAATAATACTAAGAAATCACTAAATATTATAAAATCAATATTTATTTATGGCCTTTAAACAGTTAAACAGCTCATTAATTAAAATGTTGATTATGATGATGATAATAATAACGATAATGACAAGGGTTTCAACTACTGCTCTAGGACTAAGCCTAAACATAAAACTACTTTTTATACAGAAATTAATAATTATTGCTTAAGTTTAGCATATTTACTTATATCTTAAATAACTGATATTCAACCACTGATGATGATGAATGATCACACTTAACAAAGACTACACTTAATGAAATATATATGCCTCGTTTAATAAAACAAACTAATATTTATTACTGCACTTCTAACATATACATAACATTTTTTAGACATACATGAAAATTGACATGAATAATAATAATAATAATAATAATAATAATAATAATAATAATAATAATAATAATAATAATAATAATATAATAACAATAATAATAATAATAATAATAATAATAATAATAATAATAATAATAATAATAATAATAATAATAATAATAATAATAATAATAATCCTCAGATGAATTTCAAGTTCTTCCCCCTTTCCCTTCAAATGTATATTGCATTAAGTTGGATGTCACATTGACCATGATTTTCACTCCATGAGAAAAGTATTTCAAGAAAAAAATATTATCCGCTCATTAGCACACAAACTTTATAAATCTAACATGTAAGTAGAATGTTAAAAAAAACGTTAATAGAAATTAGAAAAATCAAGTTTTTAGAAAAGAGTTTTAAATCATTATCTCCCCCTCCCTTCTAAGCGCTGAAATCTATACTTTCTCAACACAAAATAATTTAATATTTTAACACACCACATATTATTTCACATTCATTCACAATTATACACATATAAAATATTACTATGTATGTGTGTGTTTTATCCCAAAATAATAATAATATATTAGTTAAAACTAAAATCATAATACCATAAAAAATATTTTACACATTAATATTTCATAACTGTAAAATTAATAAACAAATAAATTTTGATACATTCAAAATCATTTATGTAGTTCAAATCTATTATAATTAAGACATTCTTGGTTTCCATTGATCTGAATTGTCTTTAAAGGTTCTTTAAATAAAATATGTCACTTTATTACTAAATTTTTATTAATACTCTGATTTCATAAAGAAAATAGATATAAAAGTCATATTACCAATCCAAGGGTTCACTTGTCTTGTATACTGTCTATACTTGGCAACAACAATTTTCATGTTCTTTGGAACAATCACTTTTTTGAAGTATATAATTATTTGATGATGAGGATCCTATTGAGGTTATTTGCTTTAGTGGATAATTTGGAAATCATTA
This sequence comes from Epiperipatus broadwayi, assembly GCA_028023455.1. Lineage (NCBI taxonomy): Eukaryota > Metazoa > Onychophora > Udeonychophora > Euonychophora > Peripatidae > Epiperipatus > Epiperipatus broadwayi. The sequence goes on along the minus strand of JAQFVV010008623.1, from coordinate 8,104 downwards.
TCAATTTTTCTTCTCTTCCTGTCAAGCATTATTCTTTTAGTGAATGAAATACAGCAGTTGTTTTCATGTTTTAAATTTCCCGGATTTAAACTCAGTTGTTGGAACAATTAATTGGACTTGATGATTAATATTTATCCATAGATTAATTCATCTTTCATCGAATGCAGGTGAATGCTTTCTTCCTTCTATTAAGAACATCTTATTTCTCTGGTCAGTTGAAAGGTGTAGAATACTATTTTAGACAAAACATCTTTTCTTTCCTATATGATGTGCAGCTTCCCAGATGATCAGGCAAAGATGGGACATACATATAATTTTTCTAGCCAGTCATTTCTTATATTTTCAACATTCAATTTAATAGTCTAATAATCTGAATCATAATCACAATAATAATTCAACTGATTTTTTCCAGACAGCTTTTTATATCCAATTTTTGAGCTAACTTAACCAATCAGAGATAGTGTCACTTGCTATTTTTGGACAAATTCGCTTTAATTAGATCTCTAATTTATTTTCAACTAAATTATTTTTCAACTGAAAAGTTTAATCCTTTTTCCAGACACTTTTGTTTTAAAAAAAATAGACTTAATACTTTTTTTTACACCTAGGTAACATTTCAAATTTTTGAGCTACTTTCTTTAGATCTTAAGATAAGACAATTTCAAAATTAGAGTTTCCACCCAGCTTAAGCTCCCAAAGTGACAAACAATCATTTACAAAAACAAAATTGCTACAAAAATAGATATCTGATTCAACAGATTTCCTCTTTTAACATAAAATTGTACAAAAAAATAATTTGACAGATTTAAACCTTCTAGTACAAATTGTTGAATAAAAAAAAATTGAACAGATTTTTCTCAATTTTCTTTCAATATTTAATAAATAAAAAATGTAGTTTATGTATGTAATATATCCAAGCATACACATTGCCATTATTCCAATCATTTATAAATCTGGTTGACTAATAATATAAATGCTAGTTCAGAAATTATAACCCTAACATTTAAAATTAAATCCTTAGCTTTTAAATCCCAATTACAATTATAGAAAAGCAAAAATAGAAATATAGAATAAGACATTAAAATTGATCAAGCATAGGTTAGTTTTAAAGAAAGTTAAAATGTTGAATATTTGAAATATAAAACAATTAAATAGTTTACACATACATTGCCTATACGTATACGTTATAACTTTGCTTTTTAAAGAAAAATTTAAAATGAATAGTTTAAATGTGTGTATTACCTTTCTATCAACACACAAACAAGTAAAGCATATAATTGCTGTCCCACTCTCTTTCTATCTAAAGCGTTTAAAATTTTGATCTGGTAGGGTTTGAACTTGGATGCTCTACAGCTTCTTTTATGGTTATATAAAAATGTGATGATGATTTTGTTTTACATTTTTTTACATGCACATTACTATAAATTTAGCTAATGACTAAATTGTAATGGCACTATATATATATATATATATATATATAAAGTTAAGAGCGTGCTAATAGCTCTAAACAAGCTTTTTTTTTTATTTATGATAAATGCTACTACAAGAGACTTTAAAGACATGTAGATGTCTAAAAGTTTCATATCTTCTTCTAACAATTATCTTTTAGATAAATGCTTTGCTTGAGTTGGTTTTTTAGATCTAATGTCCCAACTCCTCACTGAAGAGACCCATAGGTCGAAACCGGTCTGGGGATGGGGACCATTTAAAATAAAAATGATTTGAATGCCTTCTCTTGTAGTAGCATTTATCATAAATAAAAAAAAAAGCTTGTTTAGAGCTATTAGCACGCTCTTAACTTTACATATTTGTAAGTGCAAGCTATATATAAGTCATGTGACATCTGACTTGTTACTATTATATATATATATATATATATATATATATATATATATATATATATATATTGTGACCTTCTGGTTTGGCACCAAAAATAATATTTGTAATTGTATGGTATTATATCAGTAACATCTGATATTACCTTCTTAAAAAAAAATGAAAAAACACGAAATTTAAAAAAAAAAAAATTTGATTTACAACTATGATTAAAAGTAAGTGGAGATGTAATTTAAAAATTATTGGATGTTTATTATCTTACTTTAGGATATAATTAATAATAGGATTGGGGGTGGCTTATATAAACATAGTCTGTTCAGTTTGAGTTGATGCTAATTTGTTTTATTTGTTCACAAATAAGTATTAACACTTGTTTGAGTGATTCTTTAGTTCATTTGCTTTACATATTTTAATTTATAGTATAAACATTGAAATATGTTTCACTCATCATCATTAAAATAGTCATTTAGTCATATCAGTTTAGTGTCTAGAGCATTGTTTGTAAATATTTGTGTATGTCAATATCATTATTCAACTTCATTTTTTCATTCATATGATCATTAAATCATTAAATATCATACCTCATATTCAAATATTTAATTTCATAAATAATAGTGTTAAAAAACAGCTTAAATACATTTTAAGTGAATTAATTGAGCATTGAACTAATGAATTATTGAACAATAATTATACTAGAAAATATTTTATTAATTAAAACAACTTTTATTAGTTTTTATTCTGTTGTTTTTAAAGTACAGAATATTTAATTCTTAGTTCAATTTAATATTTAATATTTTTTTTTATTTATTTAAAAGACAGAATAATTTTTCCCCACTTTTCTTTCTTTTTTAAGACAAAGTTTCTTGCATAAATTAAGTTTTATTGTAATGGGAGGGGCAATTAGTATCTGTCTGGTGATCTTTGAACTTTCAGATATCTTGGACTATTGGAAGAGAGAAAGTGTGAGGTAATATTTTAAAAATCTATTAAAAAAAAGATACTTATAATTTTTAGGGACTACAATTACAACTCCAACTCCAACTGCAAAGTGCTAAAAGATCTTCCAATACTGTTTTATCTTTAAATTCATTTAGTAACAAAGTTTGATAGTATAATTATTTTTTCTTCCAAGATTCAAGCTGAAAATATAAAATATACTAGTGGTTCTCAGATATGAGTACTTAAACAACACTAAGAGATATGTTGATCGTGTCCTTTACTATTTAGATTCTCCAACCGTTATCTGAAATGCTTATAAGTGTCTATACTATATTATTTAAGTTCAAATTGCCACTATTAAAAAAAACGAATGGGAATGTATAATAGTATTATAAAACTGCTTTATTTAAACTTTAAACCTAATGGGAAAGAAGAAAGAAAAATGTTTGTTTATTTTTCAAAATTATTTTTCTTAAGTTTTAATTATATTATTAATGGAACATCTGTGGCATGTGTAATTTGCAAACTGTTATTAAACATTTTTAAAACTCTTTATAAAAAAATTTATGCTAGTTATGAAGAAAAATTTAAAAGGATGTGTATGAATCATTTAATTTTATCGTCATTATTATTAGAACATTTTCATAATTATTTCTATTTTTACCTATTTAAAAATACAAAACTAAATGTGCAATTGAATGTGTTTTTTAATATTTACCTGTTTTTTTCCAAATTGATAACAGAAACGAATTTATAAAATGGATAAATTATATGACTTTGCTTTATTAAATACACTCCTCACTCGCTGTGAAAATTTTTTTCTGTCTAATATATTGCCAACAAAGTTATCTAGACAAATATTATTAGGTAAATAATTACATACATTCTGAATGGCTTCAAAAATGTAAAATAAAATGTTTGAATATCTCCTAGGAATGAAGTATGAACTACTACTTTATTTGCATCGTAATATATATATATATATATATATATTGCTTAATTAATAAAATTCCTCATGTATAATGTCAACAGCAATTTATTAGCTAACAGCTGAGAACATTGAATCTGATCTTATGAATTTAAAAAAATAATATTGTATTGTTTTCATGCAGGAACATATTGTTTCTGTCAATATGTATCCTTGTGTGCTTATTATCATTATTATTCATTTTGGAGACATGACCAAGGGATGTCATGTATAAACTATAATAAACTTTCTTTTTCAACCCAGAAGAAGAAAACAAAAGACTTTATTTATTTAATTGTATTTACTATGTAGACAATTTAAGGGTTGTTTTATTATTTTTATTATTATATGTATTATTGTTTTTTACTAGAACATCTCTTAAATGTACAATATTAAGGGAAGTATTGTACAAAGTAAGTTTTTTTTATTAGTTTAATATCCGTTTTACCATGTGTTAGATTATACCATACGTGCGTGACAAGAAAGGGAGGCGACCATGTAAAGCTAATAGGGGTGATAGCTCTTCTTTAAAAGAAACACATTATGTAGGTTCTTATATTATATCTATGCATTTTCAATAGATTTAAAAAAATAATAATTATTTTCAATAAATATTTAACCTGGAATATAAAGTTTTATTATTTGTCTAAGCCAAATTTTGCTTTAGATTTGTGCTAATGTAAATGCACTATATAAAAAAAAATATTTTGTCTTGCTTTCCAATAGGAATTATTGCCTTGTTTTCCAACCTTTATTAGTATGTTACCAAGTCCTAAATAGTATATTATCAGATATGAAATATTCTTTATTGCTTTTACAATTAGTAATTGATATTTTAACAGTAATTCATTGCTTATTGGGATTTGAATTGTCTGTGTATTATTATGTTTTGTATATGTGTGTCCATTATTAAACTTAGCTATAATCATATGTTAATTGGAAGTACAAATGATATATAATCAATCAGTTTCAGAGGAAGAGGATGGTCAATGGTTTGGAAGGATTAAAGATTTATTTAAGTGGATTATTGTTTTTTATTATGCTTGAATGGAAAAGTATTTTTGTGGCTATATGTTGCAAAGTTAGCAATGTTTTATAGTATTTACGGGATTGAGAAATATTCCCCCTTCTGTTATTTGAATATGTAACATAGGTAGATTGCCTAGTGTATTATATGGGATTGAGTAATCCCTTCTTTTCTAAGTACTGAAGTATTTTTGATAGGAGTAGATTAAATCCTCCAGTTTTGATATTTGGTATTATGAATTAAAGTATATGAAGTTAAGTATATTATCTCCCTAATCATTTGGTAAAGAGATTTATTCCCACCAGTTTAGTTAGTCTCAGAAGTAGTTTGATATTTATCTGATTTGAATTGTAAAAATCTTTTATCCCAATGTGTTTATTGAATGTTTTCCAGCTTATACTATAGCCAAGTGCCAGATAATTTATTGATGAAAAGAAGAATAAAAGGAGAATATATTTTCTTATAAAACAGCTATAGTGAAGTTAGTGATTAAAGCTTGATTGTCCATTGCCTTCATCCGTATTATGATCATATTATAACTTCATAAGCAAACCAATTAGATTGATTAGAATTAATTATTTATTCGTTGACACGCAGCATAATACAGACTCATGCATAAAGTGTTAATTTGAAAGATATAAAAAAATCCATCGGTAAGGTATAACTTTAATTATCATTTTAAAACATTTTGTAATGATCATTTAGGGTTCATATCATTATTTTTTATCATTCAATCATCATTTGATTAAGTAAGCAAGCAAAGATAAAACATAGTTAATGAATAAAATTATTTATTTCTATTTTGGCAAAATAAAACCATAGTAATTTAATATAATACTTTATTTCAATGTTGCAAGGGCAAAATATATTTAATCAATGAAATTATTTATTTCATTTTGCAAGATATAAGTTTGATAAGGATATATTTAATTAATGGAATTATTCATTTCATTTTGCAAGATATAATTTGGTAAGAATATATTTAATTAATGGAACTATTTATTTCATTTTGCAAAACATAGTTTGAGATTATTTTTAGGTTTCAAACCCCTTTACTTTAGTTATAGTTAAGGTGCATTTGAATCAAAATGCAAAATTTTAATTTTATTTTAAAGTGTAATTAAAATATCTAAACAATGTTGTTTGTCATAGATTTATTAAGTTAATTGATAACTGAGTGTTATAAAACAAAATGTTGAATATAAAATAAAACATTCTGTAGTTGATTACTAGAAGTGTAAATTTGTATTTTTTCAGTTCTATAGGTTTATCAGAAGTAGCTGATAACGAAAAAAAACCATTCCCTTTACAGTAAAATATGTGGATTTTATTTGGTTCATTATTTAATGTTAATAGTATAAGATGTTTCACAAATCTATCAGGATGTTTTGATAGATGGAATGTGTTAGATTGGAAATTTAAGAGATCATATTGTGTTATTTATCTTTATGTAAATTGTAATCAGTTACGCTAAATACATCCAAAATTTGTACTTAGACCAATGAGAAAGAGATTAAATGTTTGCTTAACTAGTTTTCTTATTTTGTTAATAAATATTTTATTAATCAAAATTGTATTTAGAATTCTTCTTTGACATTCATTCATGTTTCATATTTCCACACATGCTCACACATTTATTTTATTTAATGTGATATAATTGTATTTTCATTCAATTATGATAAACCTCCGGATATGATGACATTGATTTCCTTGATCCAAACACTGTATGAGATGCCAATTATTTACTGAGTTTCTAAAAGGGTTTTATTTTTTAGTAATTATTTAGATGATGAATTAAAATCAAAATGTGCCCGATTTCTTTCATTATCTAACTGCCATTATTTAGTTAGGGTATTGCTTAGTTTATATTATTATTTTCATAATATTAAATAATAGTTATTGAGAGATAAAGGTTTTAGATTAAGCCATGCCATCAGTTAATTCCCTGAGATCTTCAATATTTAATTTAGATCAAATAATATATTCAGTTAATTAGGTTAAATTAGTGTGTAATTAAAAATTTAGTAATGATAGGTTTAGTTTAAGTTCACATCCAACTTGTTATACATTATAGTTTCTAAATATTATAGTTAGTTAGTAGTTTAATTTTTTAATATGGTAGAGGTTGTTCAGTGCATGTGGATGATGGGAGCAGGTGAAGTATATACTATAATTAGTTAATTTTAGCTGGTAGAATTTTACCAATTTAATTTTTGTTTAGTATAGAATTTAATAGATGTGTTATTTCATATTCATTATAATATTTCCTCCCACACCTAATGTACATTGTACACCTCATGAAACTCTGTATCCCTCAACTGAGCTAGGCTAATGTGAAACTTTAATTAAGAGCCTCATAAGTAATTTTAAAATTAAGTTAAATCAATAGTTTATTCTATGTTTGATAGAATTAGCACCCTCGGGTAATTGTTAGTGATGGTGATTGATGGTGAGGGGTTATGATATATATATATATATGTGTGTGTGTGTGTGTTAATTCTAATATTTTCATGGATAAAAGATGTCATATTATTGTTACTATTTGCAGGATATTCCATGTAGTGAAAAAGCTAAATGCTGACGTTTCAGTACAATACTTATAAAAAAATTAGTGAAATATTTCCACTTCCTAAAGATAAAATTGCTTTTGAGTGTCATGGTGTATATGAAATTCCATGTAGGGTCTCTCCACATACATATATAGGACAGACTAATTGTAGAATAAATATTAGAAAGGAAAAACACATTCTGGCAGTGAGAGAAAAATACAATTCATCAGCTATTTATTATAGTATAAAATTAACAAATCATGATATCAATTTTGAAAAAACAAATATTTTAGCAAAAATTGAACAATATGGCCAGAGATTGCTAAGAGAAACTATAGAGATTTTTAAAAGGCCCAAGAGCATAAATGAAAGGTGTGAATTAAAGAAGATTAACAACATTTGGAAGAAGCTATTGGAAGAGAAAATAAAATTTTAAAACTTCTCAACCAATAGAATTTAAATATGAGGAGAAACAAAACGATTTTAAATCTCACATGCATTCTTATGATTTGAGAAAGAGGACGCTCTGAGGAAGGTACTTGATATTAAACTGAAACGTCAGCCTTTAGCTTTTTCACTACACGGAATATCCCGCAAATAGTAATAATAATATGACACACACACACACACATATATATATATATAATAAAGAATAGAAATGAGGAGACAATGTGCATGTAAATATTAATAATCTTTAACCATTATTTCTATTTGCATGGTTATTGTCTCTTAATTTCTATTCTTTATTATAATAGTCCATAGAAATATTTAATTCAGTATATATAT
>JAQFVV010008622.1:0-26289 GCA_028023455.1 Epiperipatus broadwayi | reverse complement strand
ACATTAGAATATTATTTTATTGATTAAACTAATTGGTCATTAAATATGATTGTTTCACTCAAAGTAGTAGTAGTAATGGTGATAATAATAATAATAATAATAATAATAATAATAATAATAATGATGATGATGATGATGATGATGATGTTCAGACATTTATAAAGAAAAGGTAGATTTATGTTGCTTTAAAAATTGGCTTTATTCATGCTTTGGATACACCTACCTTTTCTTTATAAATGTCTGAACATTTATGTGTATGAGATTACAATTGCAAAGAAAAGAGTTAATATATTAAATGAATTACATCATCATCATCATCATTATCATAATAATAATAATAATAATAATCACATTCATATCGGCTTTTTCAAACCAAATTGTGCAAACGCTTTTTGCGAGTGTTAAATAATAAATGAATACCCTCTGACCCATACAAGATATAGAATTTATGCAGCAATAAAAGGAATCCTCTTATTACTATGACCCAAATATTTATATATGAGCAAATCTGAAGTACTGGCACAGAAGGTGTGACTATAGAACAGTCACTTTGAATTACTATATATAACTTATGAATGAATGACGCCGATGAAATTTACTAGAATTTACTGAACATCATTCCAACTGAAATTAATCATATATATAAATCAGCATTTATTTTTTATAGCATCTGTATACAATTGTAATCACATTCATATCGGCTTTTTCAAACCAAATTGTGCAAACACTTTTTGCGAGTGTTAAATAATAAATGAATACCCTCTGACCCATACAAGATATAGAATTTATGCAGCAATAAAAGGAATATAATAATAATAATAATAATAATAATAATAATAATAATAATAATAATAATAATAATAATAATAATAATAATAATAATAATAATAATAATAATAATAATAATAATAATAATAATAATAATAATAATAATAATAATAATAATAATAATAATAATAATAATAATAATAATAATAATAATAATAATAATAATAATAATAATAATAATAATAATAATAATAATAATAATAATAATAACAACAACAAAAACAACAACAACACTAATAATAATTTATTGTCTTATTATGAGTCTCATGATGCAATAAAAATCGAATTTAGATGAATGAATGTGAAAAAATATCAATAATTATGGAATTTTACTTTCAGGTAATCAATTCATAATCAGTCCAGTTACCCATTCAATATTGGTCAGGAAATTTGTATCTAACTAAATGTAGATAAAGAGCAAAACTGGAGTGGAAAACTTCAGGAAAGGCTATTGACAAGCCTCAAGAATACTACCTACCTTATGAGTTTTCTATGAGGAGTGATTGTAGAATCTTTGCTCTGAAGTGAAATATTTAAATACAGTTTTACGTTATCTATGGTAAATGTAAAAAGCATATTAAAAATAAGTGCTGCATGCAATAAGTTGAGATGTAATTTTTTATAATTTGATATTCATTTAAGTAGTAGTGGATTAATTTGTTGAATTTGGAGACAATTTTATATTAAGTTTCATTACATATAGGAATTGATAGGATTAAAATGATTGTTAGCTGGAATTTAAACCAGATTTACATCATATTGAGTGGTCAGTTTAAGACTTTAATGAAAAACACTAATTCTTTAATCAAAAGAGGTTAATCTTTTTAACTTAATAAATTGTAATGAAGCATGTTATTTTATCAGGATGATGAGAAAAAGATGTTATTAGGTCATAATAGTCACTGTTTCATTAGAGGTTTCATTAGAGATAAAAGAATCTCAAAAAATAATTTATATAGGATAAAATAATCTTCAATATTTCTCTACAGAGGGATGTAAAAGATATAACATTCATTAGGTTGTTCAAATGCTAAAAGGTGATGATTGCCCCTTTTTTGGTTTTACAGCTTATTTGAGAATAACTAGATACCCATTTTCTGACCAACATTTGAATTGTGAGTCAGGGATGCTACAGGCTGACAAAATACAAAACACCAAGTTTGCTTACAAATTTATAGATAATTTTTCCTACCTGGATTAGAACCACAGCCATAGGCATAGCAAGCTAGCATCAGTACACTACATAAACTACATTGACAGATAATATGCTGGTTATCCATTTTAGTTTTTATAAATTATTTCATTAATGACTTTAAGTTAAACTTTATTATTTTATATTCACATAGGAAAGTATTACAAAGAATTGGTGAACATATTAAGTCAGAAATAAATTAATATCTGGTATAAAGCACACCATGTAAGATATAATTTAAGTTAAAAAAAAAATCTGCCACTTATTACAGGGTGCTTTCTTAGCACTAGAATATTCTGCTGGTAAGTACTGCAGCTCTGTTTGGAGGAAATATTTAGTTGTACACTCAAGTCTATTCTTTCACATGTTCTCTGCCATATATTAAAAAAGAAAGTGATTCACAGAAAATGCATAAAATGGTGTAAAAAACAGATTGAATTTGTCATGGTCTCAAAATATAAGTTTACCACCTAAGACTTTTCAAATCAAGAATCCCATATTTAGATGTCCAATCAAGAATGTACAATCAAAGAATTATGGCATAAAAAATGGAATTCTTATGATGTTTCTAACACATTTCTTTACCCAGATTCAGTAATAAAAATAATTGGATATAACTTTCCTAAACACAACTGGTATTTCATCAATAGATTGAGGACAGACCATGTGCATCTGCTTCATAAATAGAATTTATCAACTACTGATATGTCAAAATGTGGACAAACACACACATAAACCCCATAATTAATGACTGTTAAACCTATGGGCAGTTGAAGAACTTAATAAAGTCACTGATGGATCTATTTCCTGATTGAAATCTCTACAAGTTCTTTATAATATTTTGTTTTTAGTCAAACTGTCAAAGAAATCTAAAAGCTAAATAAATAAATCATTGAACTGCATTATCTCCAATTTGGGATCCCAAATTTTTAATAGTAAAATGTAGAAATTGATCTGGAAATGGGATTTACATGCATCTGGTAATCACTGATTAGTCAAACTTATGATAGATAGCGCTAAAGTGGAGAGTCATTTTTGTTTATTTAGAGGCTATTATATAATAAATGATTCTTTATTATGTTTGTAATTATTAATAAACAACGAATACAACTGTAATACCATCATTGGCACAATATGATTATTCTGTTTTGGTTATGTTTATCTTTCTTTTTTTCAATGCTGACAGTGATAACTTCTTATATGTAAATTTGAAATAAAAAACATTTCTTTTAATATTTTATTATGCAATTCCCTTTATTAAAGATTTCTTTAGATAAAGAGGGTTTCACTTTTTTTATAATATTGTATTTTATTATTTCCTAGACACTTCTAACTTTAATATTGAGCTAATATTGTCATTAATAAATTAGGGTTTATGAATTATTCCAAATGGTCACCATTTTCTCTCTCTCTTTAGTGAATTATTAAACATTTGGAGTTATCATTAGATATCATTTATATTGATTGCTGTTAAAACCTTTCTTACTAACTTGATTGATTCTTCACCATTAGTTCTGATTCATTTCTATGATCATGATCTTTTTAATTCATCACTTTTCCATTTCTTAAACTTCATAAGATCACTCTTTCCTATGTTTAAACAAGCTATTATTAGCAATAGAAAACTCTCATACAGTAGTGCCAATTAGGGCAACCCTTAGTAATCAATGAATGCAGGAAGAGTTGTGCATAAAATTCCCATCTAGGACCTATGCATCCAATATCCCCAGACTGGTTTCTAGCTTGTGGCTTTTATCAGTGAGGCAAATGAGCTTGGATTGAAAACATTAATGTGTTTTCATCTAGAGCTCCTAGCTTTATAGTTAACTAAATAGGTAAAAGGTGACTATTGGAGAGTTGCATTATATCCTTAGATCTAGGTGCAGTCCTCTCAGATCCAAAGCTCCTCACTGATGAAAGTCACAATCTAGAAACTATTCTGGGGATATTTGATGAGTATGCATTAGAGTGGGGTTTTATCTACAAATCTTTCTTCAACCATTGATTACTAAGGTTTGCACTGGGTTACACTACTTTATGGAGAGTTTTCCATTTCTTCTTATGTATCTGAAGTTGTTATCATGCTCATTTTTAACCATTATCACTACTGTTACATAAGTTTGTCTTTAAATTTAACCAGTTTCTCTGATCCATAGAATTTTTCTCTATATAATTTCAGAAACTTCTTTATTTCATTTAACTATATCACAAATGGATTTTTGGCATCCAGTTTACTACTTTAAATTGTCCATCTATTACATTTTTTACAGATACATTCAGCTTAACTCCTTTTTAATTGTTTCTTTGATTAAAGATATGTGTTATATATACAGTGTGTTCCAATAAAAATGACTGATGATTGATTTTCTCTGTAAATTTCTTGAAGCATTACCTTAGCATGTATTACATCATAATAATGTGTTTTACATCTGAATCTGCAATAGTATAATATATTAACATTAAATTTTGTTTTAAAGTTGTGCAAAACTGTTACTGAAACATTTAAAACATTTTCCCATATGGGTTACAGTGAAGACATGAGTCACCCTAACATTTTCTAGTGTTTACAAGGTTTTGTGATGGTAAAATGATCCATAAAGGTATAAAACACATGGTCTCATTTAGTCTCATAATGTGAAATCCTGGTGAATACTCAACTTTATTGCTACATAATCATACAAAAGGCAGCTTGGTGATAGATCCAATAACATTTTCACTGTGACATACTGTGTATAGACATGTTTGTAAACAATTAATAAAACGTCACATAAATATTAATATTGTTAATTTTAACTTACACCCTAAATATTTTCCGCCAATTTTCAAATGATAATGTTTGACAAAAATATCAAACAATGTGCAAACTTGACACTCCATCAAAAGATAATTCAATCTCTATTTAAACATAATCATAACGGTCAATCGTTATTAAATTTTCATCTAAGATTAGGATAATTTAACTAAAGTCTTCTTTATTTCAGCTTAATAATAATAGACGGAACAGAGCATTATCCATTCATTAAATATATATATATCTGAAAAAAGCACACCATGATTTGTCCCCTCTTTTTATAACATGCTTTAGATTTACGTAATGCATTTAATAAACTATTTTTCAGAAGAAACATTTCATTATAATAATCACTTTCACTTCCTTGTTTTCTAATAGTTTGCTGTTTAATTTTTTTGTCTCATGTAAAAACTATCAAATAATCATAACTTGCTCTTGGGCGTAATCCTATCAATCTCTTCTCTTTGCAGGAATCTTTATGAATTAGGTGTGTGCATCTTCAATGTTTATTTTTCAATCTCAGGTTTAGTTTCAATTTTTCATTGCTTCCTCAGCATAATCTCTCCACACTTCACTGTATAGCCTGAAGCTTCTGAATTGTACTTCTGTTAAATGTCCAAATTTCACATTCATAAATTATTACTGATAAAATACATGTATTAAAATAACTTTTTCAAACATACCGGCACATTTCTTTTTAATAATAATAGACAGGGTATGAGCACAGACTTTCACATGACCCACCACTCTCCACACTATCTCATAACACTGATACACCTGAACACACATATGTCGAAAAGATAAATAATCACCAATATACGTATTTCATGCTAAACCAGCAATCAAGTTATTTCTGACAAAAGCATTTTTTTCAAGTTTAATGTTATGGTTATTTATATCTATTTTGCTTCCATCTGCAATCTAACTTTTTTCAATTTATTATTGGCAATTTTCATTTTATTGTTTTGAAAAGCCATTAAATATTATTGCCTTTTTATTTAAAGTTTAGTCCTATTACTTTGCCTTCATTTGCCAGCTATTGTTTCATTTTCAGAAGAGATAAAGCTTTATTAACAAAAGCTGCTCTCTTTTCTCTGCTGCAGTGATATCTACTGTAAGCTTGAGTAATCAATGGTTACCAGACGATAATCAAATTTAATCCCAATCCTAGATTGTTTTTTGGATTTTGTGTTTATTAATGAGAACTTGAAATTTAAATTAATCCTCATTAATGCAGATAAAAGCTTTTATTTTTAATAGTGTAAATAATTTGCTGAAAGAACCAGGTAGGGTTGTGTGCTCATGAGATTCCGAGTAAAGTAAAAATGTGCCTGCAGTTAGTTTAAAAACAACATATTGTTTAGACGAAAAATGGCATAGGAGTGATCAGTGGATGAAGAACTTTTTTTTTTTTTAAGAAACTTGACAAATAAAAAATAAGAAAGTCATCAGATTATTATAGTTGGATCAAAAGATAAATACAACAGACAGAAGATGAGAAGAAAAAAACCAAGGATAAAAGACAAGGACTACAAAGTCAGAATAATTATTTATGTTGTCATTATATTACATAAATACATACACATTTTTGTCTTGGTTAACTTTCAACCCTTTTTTTTTCCTATTAACCCACCCATTCTAAATATTATATTTATTTTTGCTTTAGAATAAGATGTATACAATATTATATTTATTTACTTTTTTTGAATATGCATTATCTAATTTCTAATTGAGGAATTAGGTATATGAATGATTGTTATTATGTATGTATACATTTCAACCTTGATGCACATCTGACGTAATAACATATACAGTAATTTTTTTTGTATGTGCATATATCTATTTTATAAAAAAACCAGTGCACTATTAGCAGAACAGACATATATCACAAAGCCATGTGTAATAATTAGTAATGAAAACAAGGCTGAAGAAAAACCTGAAACTTCAAAAGAACAAGTAGATTAAGTAACACTATTGATGACATTAAATCGAAAAATGGCTAAAGATAATAAACACCAAATCAAAGAAATATATAATAAAATGGCTGATGATAATAAAAGCCAAATCAAAGAAATGTGTGAAAAAGTGATTGAAGATAATAAAAACTTTGTGGAAAAAATGATAAAACAATATAAAAGATCATAATAAAAAAAATAAAAGAGTTTATCAAGGAAATGAAAGAGAGTACTGTAACAAAAG
Source organism: Epiperipatus broadwayi (assembly GCA_028023455.1). NCBI lineage: Eukaryota > Metazoa > Onychophora > Udeonychophora > Euonychophora > Peripatidae > Epiperipatus > Epiperipatus broadwayi. The sequence continues at coordinate 19,279 of JAQFVV010008622.1, read as the reverse complement.
AAAAAGCTAAAAATGATGCAATGTAGATATCACAAGAAGTAAAAGATAGAACTGACTTGCATAAAACAAGTGAAACTACAGATAAATACCAAATTGCATTAATTAATGAGAGTGATGAAACTTTGAGATGTAATTTAAAAGAAAAGAGTACATAATAATTAGTGATGAAGGTAAAATAAATAAGCATGGCTCAGACAATGTCAGCATAGATAATAATGGTGAAATGAGTATAGCAGAACATTAAAATCTTGGTTGATGATAAAAATGATAGTGATGTTTATGTTATCTCTGAATATTTTATTGAAAAAAAACTGATGCAGAACCTCATAAATGGGAAATTGATGAAAAAAAGTGCTGATGTCAAAGAATGGAAAAAAGAAACACTTCATAAGAGAAAATAGTAATCTAGGAGTTGTAACTGATTATGGAAATGGCAGCAACATTATAGAAATGATAAGTGAATTTTGCTATATGAAAAAGATAAAATAGTCAAACACTAATATTATCCAAGAAAAGAAGGTAAACATAAATGTGTTTGTCACTGCTGATTACATGAATGAAGACAAAAATACAGGCACAGAAAAGGAAACAATGAAGACAAAAATACAGGCACAGAAAAGGAAATATTGAAGCCAAACAAAATAAAAAAGATTCTTTACAGAGTGAAAAAGCAAGAGATTTCTAGGTCACCCTGAAATAACTTCTACACTAGTGAATAAATAGCTCATTCGAAAGAGATAAAGATTAAATTTTTATAATAATTCTATTCTCTGATGACCCTGAATCTGTTAAAAAAGAGTAAATGATATCAGGAATACAAATTACAAAATTATAAATACAAAATTATTTATAAATTTTGTTTTCTATAGAAAACATGTAATATGTTTGTCATATAGCTTTTAAATTGTAAATTTATTTAAATTTTTGCTTATGTTTAGAGTAACCTTGAAATCAATATAGTAACAACTTACAGCTTAATCTTTTATCTTTTTTGCTTAATTTAAAAATATCGAAAGCACTGTTAAAATATTCAAGCACTGGTTTGTATTCCTTTACTACTTTGAATTTCAACTAGCATTATGCAATCATTTGATTGGTTAATATTTGTGTATATTTTGTTATCAATAAAGGTTTTAATATATAAAAAAGTATTTTAAATGAAGAGGTGAAACCTGCAATTAAATATATGGAAAATAAAAATGGTCAGGAAACAATGGGATTATAATTTACAACTTAAAAGAAGCTGGTAAAGAAATAAAAAACTTGATAATACTGTATTTTAAATGTTTATATGATAAGAAAGACTAGATGGCTGGAAGAATGTAGTAGTGCTACTAATATTTAAAAGAATTTGGAATAAGATATTAGAAGTTACAGACCAAACTTCTCTTCTATTACTTATATATGGGATATTTTAAGTAAGATCATTACAACTCATCTACAGAAGATTTAGAACTAAAGCAATCAAGGAACAAGATGGGTTTAATAGGGACTAAAACATAAATCACAATAATTATTAAAAAAATTATAGAGAGGATCAATTAGTATGAATTATAGATTATAAAAAGGCTTCATAACAGGTCTGGAATATTAGGACAAAAATACAAGACACTATCAAATTCTTTAAAATGTTTATCTAATACAACAAAAAGACTAATAGTGATAAGAATGCATGAAAAAATAATTTCATTTCTTCAAAGCTTTTTATAGAAGTTTTACAGAAGATATTTTGTAGAAAAAATAAATGACAGATTACTAAGACATTAAGTTTTGCAAATGATATAATTGTTTTTGCAAATAATACTTCAAAACATCAGAATATGTATAGTTATCAGATACAAGTAAGCAAGTAGAACTAAAGATAAATACTATAAAAACTAAAGTAGTGTTTCATGGATTTTCTCAGAAGATAATAGAGATTGATTATTATGAATTAGAAGTTAATCTTAGTACAGATGAAACATAATGAATGAAATTCACAGATAAAATTAAATTGTGACAAAGTGCTTTTGCGAAAAATAATCTAATATTAAAAGAAATTCTATTTCTGTATTTTAAAAAAATAATATTTAAAAAATCATGTGGATATCTAAGAGAAAAGCAATTCTGACATCTCAGATCACATGATTAAGTGTGAAGAGATAAATATTGGTAATAATAAGTGGTTGAAAGTGAATTGCATAAATGAGAAACCAAACAGCTACCACTGACATCTTTGAGTCCGAAATGGAATTGGATTGGACATACGTCTAAAAAAATATGATAATAGATGAGTAAATAGAGTCTTAAACTGGATCTCAAGCCATTGTAAAAGGGTTAAAAAGATCCATATGTGAGATAAATAAATGAGATGCGGTTTGGTGGAGTGATGTGGAGAAGAGCAGTTATAGAATTTTAAAAAATTGATTCTATCTTAGAAAGTCCTTCATTCTGTCATATATGGGTAATTGTTAAAAATAATAATGATAATGTTTTATTATGGACAATTTTATTTAAAGATAATATCTTAAATCAATAAATGTTTAAATTTGTTGTAAGTTTTCATGTTAAAATTTATTTACATTAAAATAAAATAATTTAAATTGAAAATTAAATTATTATGCGATATGTTATTATTATAATTTTTTTTTAAATCAAACTTTCTGTACCGGGTGGTACTTTTTTTATTTTATAAATAATGATATAAGCAGACTATTTTTTCTATCTTTCATATTTTGGTTAATGAACTTTATCAAAATTTTACATCTTTTAAAAAGTAGATAGACGGTGGGTGTAAATTTAAAAGGATGGCGTTTTTTTTTATCAGCAATAAAATCTGTTCTATTTTTAATAATCTGTTTCTGTAAGTTTATGATTAAGAAAATGATTCTTATCAGTGATTTAAAATGTATTCTGATAATACATTAAAGGAATACACATCAGAACTTTTAATTTCTACTTTCTGAAAATAATTTTTTTTAAAAATATATATAATATAAGCTTTGTGAATTTGTAAATTTTTCGGATTTGAACAATAAGTCACCTTGCAAACAAGTAGTTGGTTGCAGACTGTTGTGGGTTCGCGTCCTGGCTGATGCTATGACATATGAAGAAAAAAAACTTCTCCTTCTATATATAAACCCCGAACTTTGCCAAAAACTTTTTTATTCACATCAGAAATGCCCACATATGCCCATATATAAAATATATATTAAATAAAAATCTTGATTTTACACAAAGCTAGATAGTTCACAGATAAACAATATCCCAAGGTCATCAATATCAGGAACTTTCAATCTGTTGTCATAACAACTCCCCTTTTTATTTATAAAGTTTACCTTGACAACAAATTAAAGATTCCTGATATTGTTAAGCTTTGGCTATTATCATGTGATATATATATATATATCATCATCATCATCATCAACCATTATCAATCCACTGCAGGATGAAGGTCTCCAAGTTTAATCCATCTTCTCCGATCTTTAGCTTCTCTTCTCCACAACACCCCTGCACATTTTCTTATTTCATCCATCCATCTCACATGTGGTCTCTTTCTGGGTCTTTTACAATCTCTTGGAATCCAGTTTAAAATTTCAATTGTCCATCTATTATCATCTCTTCTAGCAATATGTCCAGCCCAACTCCATTTCAATCTTTTAATTTTTTCAATAAGGTCAGTAACACCTGTTTGTTGTCTTACCCATACATTGCGTTTTCGATCTCTTTTTGTTACTCCCAACATACATCTCTCCATACTCCTTTGAGTGGTCTGAAGTCTCTGTATTGCTCTTCCATTAAGTGTCCAAGTCTCAGATCCATAAGTAAGAACTGGTAAAACACATTTGTTAAAAACCATCCTTTTCAAACACATAGGCATATTTCCTTTTAGTATCAAGTTATTTCTACCAAAAGCACTCCAACCAAGTTTAATTCTATGATTAATTTCCTCCATTATGTTTCCATCTGTATTAATAATCTGACCAAGGTATTTGTAACTGTTAACTTCTTCTAATTCTTCATAATCAATCTTTATTTTCATATTTTGAGCAAATCGATTAAACATTACTTTAGTCTTTTTAACATTTATCTTTAGTCCTACTTTTCTACTTTCATCTGCTAACTCCTGCAACATTTCCTGCAGCTCTGAAGCATTATTTGCAAAAACAACTACATCATCTGCGAAATCTAAATGACTTAAATACTCTCCATTTACTTTCACTCCTTTAGTTTCCCATTTTAATCCACAAAATACTTCTTGCAGCACTGCTGTAAAGAGTTTTGGAGATATGGAGTCACCTTGTCTTACACCTTTCTCAATGTTGATTTTTCCAGTATCATTATGTAATCTAATTGTTGCTGTTGCATTTTTATAAATATTCTTTAAAATATGACAATATCCTGGATCTATACCTTGATGATCCAATGCTTTAATCACTGAAGAAATGTGTATAGAATCGAATGCCTTTTCATAATCTACAAATCCAAAACATAATGACAACTCATATTCATTTGACCTTTCTATGACTTCTCTCAATACCTGGATATGATCTATTGTACTAAAACCACTTTTAAATCCAGCTTGTTCTCTTGGTTGGTGGAAATCCAAAGTTCTCTGTAGACGAGTTGTAATTATCTTGGTAAAAATTTTATATAAAACTGATAAAATGCTGATAGGTCTGTAATTTCTAATATCTTCTTTATCACCTTTTTTAAATATTAATATTATTACTGCATTCTCCCAATCTTCCAGTACATCTTTATCATTTAGACATTTGGTATATAACTTTGCTAAAATTGTTTCAATTTCTTCACCTGCTTCTTTTAATATATCAATTATAATTCCATCATTTCCTGGAGCCTTTCCTTTCTTCATACACTTAATTGCATGTCTCACTTCTTCATTTAAAATTCTGGGCAATTCAGATGATGTAATAGATATAGGAGGTACTTGTTCTTTATTACTATATAATTCTTGATAAAAATCTTCTACCAATTTCATGATGTCATCTCTCTTTTTAGTAATAATTCCATCTTTTTTTCTTATTGCAGATATAAATTTCCTACCAATACCAAAATGTTGTTTAACATTTTTGAGACTTTTATTTTCTTCTACAGCTTTCCTTGCTATTTCACAGTTATACTTTCTTATATCATTTTCAACTCTTTTCCGTACCATTTTACAAAATTCGAGATATTCAAATCTTTTTAATACATCATTTTTGTATATCTTCATATTCCTTCTTTTCTTCATAAATTCTCTAGTCTCAGTAGAAATTTTATTAGTCAATTGCTGCTTTTTTCTACCAGCTATGTTTGTTGCCATTTTTAAAAGTGTATCAGTTATTTTCATATTAATTTCATTCAAATCTGAATCATGTTCAAAATCTCCTAACACTTGAAACCTATTTCTAAGTTCTAATTTAAATTCATTAGAATGTTTCTGAAGATTAGGAATATCAACTGTAAATATTGTTTTTCTTAATATTTTTTGTCTCTCTAGTTTTACATTAACACGTAACTTACACCTTACTAATCGATGATCACTTCCTGTGTTAAATTTATTAAGAACATTACAATCTTGAAATATGTATTTTCTGTTAGTCAACATATAATCCAATTCTGCTGTACCTTCATTTGGATGCTTCCATGTCCATTTTCTTTTACCATTTTTCTCAAAAAATGAATTCATAATATAAAGTTTTTCTTTTTCTGCAAACTCCACAAGTCTATCTATGTCCTCTCTCATTTCTATTACCATAACCAAAATTACCTACAACAATTTCATCTTTCATTTGTCTACCAATTCTAGCATTAAAGTCTCCCATAAGAATTTTAAAATGTTGTTTACTCTGATCAAAAGCCTTTTGTACATCCATATAAAAATCTTCTACTACTTCATCACTATGAGAACTTGTTGGGGCATAAACCTGAATTATCTGCATTTGGTATCTGCTATTAAGTTGTATAACTAATCTTGCCACTCTGTTTGATACACCATCAATCTCCACAATATTGTTCTTCCACTTTTTATTTATAATGAATTCTACTCCACTTGTATTTCCAATATGTGTGCCTTTATAATAAAGTATATGTCCACTTTTTAAATCAATTGTTTCTTCTCCTTTTTTTCTAACTTCACAAAGTCCAATAATGTCCCATTTAATATAAGACAGTTCTTCTTCTAATTCTTGCAATCTTCCTTCACTTGAAAGTGATCTGCAGTTGTAAGTAACCTAAATAAAAAGTCATCATCAAATGGCAGCCTGGGCCCGCAATCAGGGGATTCTTAGCACCCTCCGCCTTCGGCCACCAATCGCTGCCTTGGTTGGTGACTTTACAGCTTCCTGGGAATAAGGGCCATGCTTTGTTTTTGTCTGTCATAATTGTATATATGTATTGAAAAAATATTTATCATTTACACAAACATTCATTCTGTCTTATCAGGCACTGAGAAGAAAGACCATGGTGTTTCTTGATCTTAAACTCAGAGGTAAAAAGCCAATAAACTCATGTATGGAGTGGACATTAGAAATTTGCCCTGCTCAGTTCCTTTAAGGCCTCCAAGAGGAATCAAAGGGTATCCTTTCAGTTAATAGCAAACTCCTTTCTGCAGCCATATATATATATATATATATATATATATATATATATACACACACACACATGACCAAAACTTAATAAACTGTTAGAATTTACAAGACATTGTCAAGGCAACCTCAATAGATAAAAGATGGTTTATATCTGTAGAGATTATCTTGTAATTCAAACCTAACTTGAAAACTTTGCTTGCGAAAATATACTTGTAAATAATATGGGCACAATTGCACCTGACTGCAACGCTACTTTATACTTAAAACAAAATAAAATTATACTATTCTGCAAGCACTTTCAAGAGACATGCTCTCATCTTCATAGCTCTAAGTGAATTAATTATATGCAATTATGCATATATTAAAGCACAGTCAGATCCATCACGTTATTCAATTTTTGCAATTCATCAAAAAATAACAGGACACCAGTGTCAAACTCAAGATGTCAGCCTGGTCTGCAAAGAAAGGCATGATGTAAAAAGAAAAATGAAGGAGGCCTGCTTCATAGAGATGGATTGCAACACCATCAACTGCAAGGACACATGCTTCATGATCCCAAGAAAATGGAGCAATTAACCTTGAACTTTGCATAACTGCATATAATTAATTCACTTAGAGCTATGAAGATGAGAGCACATCTCTTAAAAGTGCTTGCAGAATAGTATTATTTTATTTTGTTTTAAGTATAAAGTAGCTTTGCATTCAGGTGCAATAGCGCCTATATTATTTTACAAGAGATTATCTTGATGCAAGATTGTCCATTTTATTGTCTTATTAAACTTTGATTGTTATCATGCTACATTTGGACACCAGATAACAACTGCAAATTTGGATTAATACACAATAAATCTTACAAATAACTAGTATAAAATGTAAAAGTAATTTCAGTTATTTTCGTAATCATTTACAACTGGAAATCGTTTAAATTTGATTATGAAAATAATTCTACATTTTATAAAAGTTATTTGTAAGATTTACTATCACCATTCATGCTTTATTGTTTTGTTATTATTACAAGAATTAGTCCATAAGTGATATTTTAAAAAAATGCCACAAACAATTAATATGTTAAACTCTAAGTCCATTTGACATGTGTAAAAATATTTTCAAATAATTTTAAACATTCCCAAATGAACTTTCAGTAGTTTTGTATGACAATGATGTCTAATATTAAATGATATTATACCACTTACCCACTAGTATTTAATTAGAAACTATTAGAATGTTGGTTGAAGGTATGATTTAAACTGTAAATAAACCATGCTTCTTTTATCTTTTATTTCTATTATCACTTTTTTTTTTACACATGGTACCAAAATTATAAGAATTAATAATATAGTCTGGATCATGAGTTAGATTATTAATCTTGATGATGTCACATGTAAACATGTATCAGCTACTGTTTGTTAAGTCCAAGTTTAAAATCAATAAACATTATATCTTTTCTTCTTAGTTGCCTAAAAATTCTTTATTGAAATATCAACTGAATTTACTTAAAGGCAGCATGAAGCTATATGTGAATAATTTTTATATAGATAATTATAATCATGACAGAGACAATTAAATTGTATCCTTTATTTCCAGGAGGCAGTAAAGTCACCAACCAAGGCAGTGATTCCCCTGATTGCAAAGGTACTATTTGATGATGATCTTTATTTGTGTACCTACAACTGCATTATTACTTTTAATTGAATGAATATTGCATGAATTGGAAGAATTGTTTATATTAAATGGGACATTGTTGCTCATATAGCTCTCGATTTATGTGTGTTTGTGCATGAACAGTCCAATTTAGTTCATAGCATTACGTGGTAGGCAAAATGATACTATAACCAAGTAATAAAGCAAATTTCTACAGAACAAGAAACATTCTATCAAAATATTCACTTCTTATATAGCCAATGTTAAACGTTATTATATCTTTAAGCCTTCTACACCCATTTAATGTGATCAATTTTGGATGGTTAGTGAATGGTCTTCACATTGTGAGACTTTAACTTAATTTTAAATGACAAAGTTTTTAAAGCTTTCCTCAAGCATCAAAAGTGATCATCCTGGATCTGAGTGATGACTAGCTTGGATCTGGCTGATGATCAAATGTATGATTTTTGCTAAGAGGAATGCTCTTTTAAAATTGGTTTTAATACTAGTCTTATCTGATTATTTTAGTTTATGTAGTAATAAATGGCACCCAAAAACTAATTTAAATCATAATAACAGTACATTTTAAGTAATCATTTCAAATAATAAAAATATATAGTTAATTGCATTGGAGGCTATGTGATATTTCAGCAGACTAATGTCAAATTGACTATTTAATATTTCTATTTGCTTATTCGGAGAACGGGTGCTTTTGAATTATTACTCAGTTAAGAATCATCCTGAATTTTTATCTCAGCATTATGCCTATCTACTATTTAACTATCCACCCACTATACAAGTTTCACAATAAATAAATAATAACTATAATAATAGAAAATCATATCGATATGACTAAAAACTGATAATAACGATAGACATTTATACTAATATTGTGTTGAGCCTTCTTAAATTACGTCTATATTATCTTTTTACAATTTGCATTTAAATCTATCCGATCAGAAGATATGTTTTCAGTTAATAGTTAAAATAAATTACAGCGCAGAATACTTCTGACTGAAATCAATCCAGTGAATGGTATATAATAAAAATATAATTTAAAATACTTGTAAATTTTAAAAGTCTATCAAATATACACGACTGGAAAAGTGAACATTTACCCGTGATCTTCTGCTGACACTTCTTCTAAGTCTGGCTTTAAACTCCGTCATCACGCTGCAGGCAAAACAGCAAGCAAAAACCGTTGTCAAGATTCCAAACACGCATCCCACGATGATGAAAGTCTTAGCAGTTTCGTCCAGCATTTCATCACCTGAAAAGTAATATGATAATAATATATAGTTATATATCCCTTTATAAAATTATATGTAATATCGTGAAATTAGTGTTGATGCTATATTATTTATTAAATAACATGAAATAAGTATTAGGTTCTCTTATGACACCTTAAGTACAAAATTGTAATATTTTATCATTTAATATAATGAAAGTAATATAGAAATATATTTAATATCTTACTATTGGTTTGTTATAAATGTTCATAAAGGTAAGTTAGTTCTTAAATAGCTTATTGAAGGGAAAAGGTCTCCCCAGATTCCAATCCATATTGATTTTTCTTAAACAAAATTTATTTTGAGTTAAAAAATTTTAAATTATTTTATAAATATATATTTTTATTATTTTAGAAATTGAAGGAAAAATAGATATAACTTTATATTTATTAAAATTATTTTTACCATCAGATTTATAAACTGGTCTTACTATAGATGTTTTTAATAATGTAGAAACTCACTACTTTCTATTTATTTTACCTCTGAGTTTAAGATCAAGAAACAGTTGCCTGATAAGATAAAATAAGTTTGTGTGTGAAAAAAAAAAGTTTTCTAATAGATATATACAATCACGATAGATAAGAATAAATCATGACCTTTATTTCCAGAAGGCTGTAAAGTCACCAGCAAAGGAAGCAGTTGGTGGTGAAGGCAGAGGGTACTAAAAATCATCTGATTGTGGACCAAGGCTGCCATTTGATGATGACTTTCTATTTAGGTACTTACAACTGCAGATTACTTTCAAGTGAAGACAAATTGCAAGAATTGGAAGAAGAACTGTCTTATATTATATGGGACATTATTGGACTTTGTGAAGTTAGAAGAAAAGATGAAGAAACAATTGATTTAAAAAGTGGACATGTATTCTACTACAAAAGCACACATATTGGTAGTACATATGGAGTAGGATTCATTATACATAAAAAATGGAATAATAACATTGTGGAGATTGATGATGTATTGAACAGAGTGTCAAGATTAGTTATTTAACTTAATAGCAGATACCAAGCGCAGATAATATGGCTTTATGCCCCATCAAATTCTCATAGTGATAAAGCAATAGATAATTTTTATATGAATGTACAAAAGGCTTTTGATCAGACTAAACAACATTTTAAAATTGTTTTTGGAGATTTTAATGGTAGAATTAGTAAACATTTGAAAGATAATAGTGCTATAGGTAAATTTGGTTATGGTAATAGAAATGAGAGAGGACATAGAATTGTGAAATTTTCAGAAAAAAAAACTTTATATTATATTATATATTATGAATTATTTTTTGAGAAAAATGTTAAAAGAAAATGGACATGGGAGTATCCAAATGAAGGTACAGCAGAATTGGATTATATTTTGACTAACAGAAAGTACATATTTCAAGATTGTAATGTTCTTAATAAATTTAACACAAAAAGTGATAATCAATTAGTAAGATGTAAGATATGTGTTAATGCAAAACTAAAGAGACAAAAATCATCAAGACAAACAATATTTATAGTTGATATTCCTAATGTTCAGAAACATGCTAATGAATTTGAATTAAAACTTACAAATCAGTTTCAAGTATTAGTAGATTTTGAAAATGATTCAGATCTGAATGCAATTAATAGGAAAATAACTGATACACTTTTAAAACTGTAACAAAGATAGGTGGTAGCAAAAAACAGCAATTGACAAATAAAATTTCCATTGAAACTAGAGAATTTATGAAAAAAAGAATGAATATGAAAATATATAAAAATGATGCATTAAGAAGGATTGAATATCTCAAATTTTGTAAAATTGTATGAAAAAAAGTTGGTAACAATATAAGAAAATATAATTTTGAAATAGCAAGGAAATCTGTAGAAGAAAATAAAAGTCTCAAGAGGATAAAACAACATTTTGGTATTGATAGAAAACTTATATTCGCAATAAAAAAAAGATGGAACTATTACTAAAAAGAGGGATGACATCATGAAATGTGTAGAATACTTCTATCAAAAATTATATAGTAATAAAGAACAAGTACCTCCTATATCTATTATACCTTCTGAATTGCCCAGAATTTTAAACGAAGAAGTGAGACATGCAATTAAATTTATGAAAAAGGGAAAAACTTCAGGTAATGATGGAATTATATTCAATATATTAAAAGAAGTAGGTAAAGAAATAGACATTTTTTGGCAAAGTTATATACCAAATGTCTAAATGATATATACCAGATGATTGGAAAAATACAGTATTAATATATAAAAAAAGGTGATAAAGAAGATATTAGAAATAACAGAACTATCAATCTTCTATTAGTTTTATACAAAATTTTTACAAAGATAATTATAGCTCATCTACAGAAAACATTGGATTTTAACCAACCAAAAGAATAATCTGGATTTAAAAGTGGTTTTAGTACAGTATATCATGTCCATGTATTGAGAGAAGTTATAGAAAGGGTCAATGAATATTAGTTGCCATTATGCTTTAGATTTATAGGTTATGAAAAGGCATTTGATTCTGTAAGCATTTCTTCAGTAATTAAACTATTGGTTAATAATGGTATAGACCCAAGATTTTGTCATATTCTGAAGAATATTTATAAAAATGTAACAGTAATAATTAGATTACATAATGATATTAGGAAGATTAACATTGAGAAGGATGTAAAGACAGTGTGACTCCATGTTTTTAAAACATTTTATAACTGTGCTTCAAGAAGTGTTTTTTGGACTAAAATGGGAAGCTAGATGAGTAAAATTAAATAAAGATTATTTAAGTCATTTAGATTTTGCAGATGATGTAGTTGTTTTTGCAAATAATGCTTCAAAACTTCAGGAAATGTTGCAAGAGTTATCAGATAAAAGTAAGAAAGTAGGACTAAAGGTAAATGTTAAAAAGACTAAAATAGTGTTCAATGGATTTTCTCAAAAGATGAAAATTTAGATTGATTATGATGAGATGGAAAAAGTTAACAACTACAAATACCTGTCATATTATTACTACAGGTGGAAACAATGAAAAAAATTAATCATAAAATTAAACTTGGTTGGAGTAATTTTGTTAGAAATAACTTAATATTAAAAGGAAATATGCCTATGTGTTTGAAAAGAAAGGTTGTTAATAAATGTGTTTTATCAGTTCTTACTTATAAATCTGAGACTTGGACACTTAATAGCAAAACAATACAGAGACTTCAAACTACTCAAGGAAATATGGAGAGATGCATGTTAGGAGTAATAAGAAGAGATTGAAAATGCAATACATAGATAAGAGAACAAACAGGTATTACTATCATTGTTGGAAGAATTAGAAGACTGAAGTGGAGTTGGGCAGGACATATTGCTAAAAAAGATGATAATAAATCAACAATTGAAATCCTAACGTGAGTTCCAAGAGATTGTGAAAGACCCAAAAATAAACTACATGTGAGATGGATGGATGAAATAAAAAAGTTTGCAGGGTTGATATGGAGAAGAGATGCTACAGCTTGGAGAAGGAGGATTGAACTTGAAGAGACTTCCATCCTGTAGTGATTGATAATGGGGTTTAATGATGATGATAAATCATAACATCTGATAGAATGTCAATATTATTTTTTACATGTACCATTATAATTGTATCTATACCTGGACTTATATAATCTTTACATTCTTTTATTATTTTATATAATTCTTCATTTAAATTTGGCATAAATATTGAATTAGATCGAATATTATATTTTCAAAATATTATCATGATCAGTTTGTTTTAGTTTATTAATTCTTTTTACAAATATATTATTAAAAATATTTGCTAGAAGAAAGCTATCATTTAATAAAATATTTTTTTAAATCTTCCATCATTTATAGAACTTGATTTTCTTAATAATATTTCATTTATTCTTGTCCAAGTTTTTTATGTCACCTCTATTTTTCTTTTTATAAAATGTTTTTTTTCTTTTATTAATTTTAATATTTTTTTATTTATTCAATTAATATGGAACTTTTTATTATTTTTTAAATCACAATGATTTCTTGTGATTTATTGCATACATCTTTGGAAATTTCTACAAACTTCTAGCAATAATACCAGTAATTTTTTAGACTTTATTCCAGACAGTTTCTTGTAAAAAAATTTCTAACTAATTTATTATTATATAATACCAATTTATTTTCCATTTTCTCATATTTTATTATGTTGTATTTTGTTTAAAATAGATATAAATGTAAAATAATATTCAGCTAGTTAAAATATTATTTTTCATTAGGATTACGCCTAAAATTTTTCTTGTTTATCACAATCTTTTCTCATAAAAGTCTTAGTATAAGTATGCAAATCACTCAATTTCTTCTACAATTCTCTATCCTTAGTTAACTTATATAACCTACGATAATTATGTTTTTTACTTAACCCGAGTCCTTCCTTGGCCTTCCATTATATTTATCAAAAACTAAGATGAATTGGACTATTAAACCAATTAGTCACAAGGAAAATAGAGGAAAGAATTAATGATTTTATGCCTTTTAAACTCTATGAAATAACTAAAATCAAAATATTTAATGCAATTGTAATGGGAGTGCTATGTTATTATGGCCCATGGTTAAAATTATATAACAAATCAAACCTAAAGATTATACAGATGGCAAAAAAATTCATATGGGGAAAGAAAACTTATCTTCTCTCTACCTTGCTTTTACAGCTTCCAATAAATAAGGATTGTCTCAATTTAATTGACCCAAAAGCTTATGTTCACTTTATTATTGCTAAAGCTTATATGAATATGGACAAAGATCAGTCATTTAATCTCCCAGATGGTGACATATTTAGTATTAATGGATTGGGAGCTGAAAAAAGATCGTATCTTACTGATATGTTGAAGGCATATAAAGATTTGCAAGATGAACTTGATGTAACTACCCTAGATGGTATTAGATATAAAGATTTAAAAAAAGAAAATTACCAAAATGAAAATAATTGGTTGAGCTGTTCAATGAAAAATGTTTTAAAAAAATTTCACTTAATATATACTCATCAGACATCAATGAGATTTATTTTTAAGTTAATCAATGGGATCCTACTTACAACTACCTATATTAATAAAAGACTGGGATTGAGTTTGAATGAAACCTGTATTATGTGTAACAGGGGCAGTGAAACTTTTATGTACTTGTTTGAAGATTGCTATGCCTTTAGAGAAATTAGAATGAAGGTCTTTCACAGGCATATAATAAATATCAAATATCTTATATAAAAATATGTTATAAACTTCAACCCAGATAATGCGAATGTAATAATCCATATGTTGAAATCATTGTGGGCAATGATATGTTCACTTTTATTTGATAATAAGAAATTCAATTGGTTAAAAAAAATGGATAAAGATTGGGAGAACTACTTTAACTTATGCCTAAAGTATTGCCCCACAAAAACCTTCCAACGTGTATGGGGAGAAATTGCTCTCTCCAAATGTGAAATCTGGGAGTTAAACATAGAATAAAGAATTGTAATGTAAAGAAAAAGGGTCTAAATCGTAAACAGTGACAATTAACAGATGACAGGAAAGTTAAGTGAACATGATGCAATGTGTATAATGGACAAGTGAAAGATAATACTGTTCCTTTTTTTTTGTTTTTTGTTTGAACTAGAAATTTATTTTATAATTATGTAAATATGTTGTGTTTTAATAAAGTGTATTACTTAAAATAAAAAATGTTTTCTACTTAAACTCTTACACAATTCTTTAAAAAAAAACAGAATATTTATTATTAGTATTCACATAACAGGCATATATTGATCCAGACAATTTTGAAATATACTAATGAACTTATTATTTGCAGCTATATTTGGCCCATTTTTAAAAAAATTATATTCCAATCAATATCTTCAAAAGCGTTATTATTATTATTATAATAATAATAATAATAATAATAATAATAATAATAATAATAATAATAATAATAATAATAATTCAATTCAATTCATTTATTTACCGTACAAAACTACAGCATAAAGCCAATTACAGTATTGCACCATAACAAATATATAAATACATAAATGAGTTTAAATGACAAATTATTAATATAATTATGTGCCATATTTCAATAAAAGATAATTAACACATTTAAAAATCTAAAGTAAAATTAAATATCAGCATATAAACAATTATTATTAAAACATTAATAAATAAATAAAAGGGATAAATATAAAGCGCGTAACAAAATAATAATAATAATAAAACAATTTAACATATATATATAAACAAAATCAAGTTAAACCAATCAAATATGACATTTAAATTTAATAACATAACAAAATTGATTATAATCTAAATTGAAGTAATTATTATTACTACAAATCTGATTATATAAATATGGCAGTCTAAATAAAGGAGAAAATCTAAGAACATTGGAATGACAAGTTTTAATGTAACAAACAGAAGCAGACCGAGTATCATGCACATGAGATCTAATTACAACAGTAGAAATTGTGTCAGATAAAAGAACTATTTTATTAACAAGTTTATAAAGATATTTAAGATCTCTATATTGTCTTCTAGAAGAAAGATGAACAACAGTTTTATTTCCCAAAAAAACATATTTAAAAAAAATATTACTCACTGATTGTAATAAATTACATCCCTGTTTAGAGCTAGGATTCCAAATGACTGAACAATATTCAATGATGGGAAGAACCAATGATAAAAATAATTTAAATTTTGTATCACCACTGAAATGATGACCAAACCTTAGAATAGTACCTATAATTTTTAAAGCTTTACCAATAATCATTTCCAAATGAGGAAGAAAGGATCCATTACTAGAAAATATAACTCCCAAATCTTTTTGGGATTCAACAGAAATAATTTTGTGACAATTAATAAAATAAGAAAAATGCAAAACTTCAGATTTTTTAGAATACGAGACTAAGGAACATTTACTGAAATTAACAATCATATTATTTAAATCACACCAAGCACTAAAATTATCTATATCCTTTTGAAGAAGAGTGCAATCAAACACAGATGTGATTCTTCTAAAGATTTTACAGTCATCTGCATAGCACAAAAGATAAGAAGATTTTAAGCAATCCTTAAGGTCATTCATATAAATGTTAAAAAGCATAGGTGCTAAAATACTACCCTGAGCAACTCCAAAATTACATTTAAACTTAGATGAAATAGTATTATTAAATTTAATATATGCAGTACGACCATGAAGAAAGGATTGAAACCAATAAACAAGCTTAGTAGAAAAACCCATTTGATATAATTTGCGAAGAAGAATACTGTGGTCTACTTTATCAAAAGCTTTTGATAAATCAAAATAAACAACATCAAGTCTCTGCTGGTCCTCAATTGCATGAGCTATATGATCATAAATTGTTAACAAATTAGTTTCTATGGATCTATTAGGTATAAAACCATGCTGTGAAGAAGAAATGAGTTTACTAACATCTAAAATAATTTTATTATAAACACACCTCTCAAAAATTCTAGCAATAGTATGTAAAACAGAAATAGGTCTATAGTTATTAAGACAATCACGTGAACCATTCTTAAAAATTGGGACCATTTTGGCACACTTAAGCACATTAGGAAAAACACAAGAATTCAGTGATAAATTAAAAATAAATGCAAGAGGAACTGCAATAAATTTAGCTAGCCCTTTGTAAATAAATGAAGGAATATTATCATTTCCCAAACTAGAATGAATTTTAAGTCGCTTAATAGCCATAACAACATCATCCTTAGAAATATGGTCAATCATACAATGAACAGTTGAAGAATTACAAAATAATGCAATATTTGAAGATATTGCATCATGTGATGAATATACATCAGCAAAATGTTTTGAAAAGTCATTTGCACTTAAAGTGAAACCATGAGTAGCTTGAACCTTTTTTCTACCCAAACCAGACTTTTTAATGAAATCCCAAAATTCTTTAGGGTTAGATGAAATATTAACCTCAATTCTTCTAATATAATTCTTCAAATCTCTTTTATAAACATGCTTCACCAATCTTCTGAAATTAATAAAATTATTATAAAAAAAGATATTCTGTGTTTTAAAATAAAGTCTACGATGATAAGACTTCCTTTTAATAATTTTAATAAGATCGCATGAAAACCAACGAGGAAAACCCTTATAAAAAGGTCGCTTATTGGGAATATACAAATCAATAAAACCATTAAGAATCTTTAAAAACTCATCCAAGCAATGATTTACATCATTAAAAGAATACAAAAAATTCCAATTAACTTTAGAAAAGTTTCTACAAAAATCAAAATAATTATCCTTCCCATAATCCTTTCTTGAAATATTAGAAAAATTAATTTTTGAGTGACAAACATTAATATAAAACTCAAAAGGTGGATGATGAGCATCAATAGGAAAATTAACAGAGACAACTTGAAAATTACTAACTACTGTTGAACTACATAAAATATAATCCAAAGTACGATGAAAGGAATTAACAAATGGGTTATATTGCTTGAGTCCTAAAAATTTACAGAACTTTAACATTCTAGAAGCCTTAGAAGACAAAACAGAAAAGTGTGTAGCAATTCTACCCTGATATAAATCTGGAATATTTAAATCCCCAGTAATAATAACATTATCATAGCCAATCAGAAAATCTTCAAGTGATGTCAAAAAATAATCAAACTCCAACAATGACAAAGTGGGTTTGAGATAAACATTACCTAAAATAAATTTAAAATTGTGATTTAAAGTAATTTCACACCATGTAGATTCACAAAAAGAAGAAGAAAAGAAAGTTCTTTATAAAAAACATCTTTATGAAGAGCAATCAGAGTACCACCACCTCAGAAATATTATCCATAGATCTATCAGTTCAGCAAAATACTGAATCTATCATCAAGAAAAGAACAATCAGGAAATTGTTGATTCAACCAAGTTTCTGTAAGTAAAATAAGATCAAAATGTTCTGTTTCAAAAAATTGTTTAATTTGAACACATTTAGTCCTCATACCTCTGACATTCATGTAAAAACAAGAAAGGCCTACCATGTTACCCACAAAGATAATGGAAACAACACAAATAAAACCAAAAAGAGAAAAAAAAAAAGTGATAAAGAAAGAATAAATAAATAAAAATAAATAAATAAAATAAAATAAAATAGATAGTAAAACAAAATAAATTCTCTTAAAACCTTAGAGAACTAGCCAGAGATCCATAAAAAAAAGAAATGGAAGCACCGCAAGGCCATAAATTGGGGGATATTATTTCATTATGTTTATGTGCAGAAACAGAAACATAAAAGCAAGAAGACTTAGAATTCTTCATATTAACTTTATGACAAACAATGCTAGTTTGTAAATTATTTTCAAGAAATACTGTAATATCTTTTGAACTGAGATTTACTGGCATATTAGAAAGAAAATATCTATTATAAGTTATATTAGTATTAGAATAAACATCAGCAAAATTAGATTTATTAAATCCATCAGATATATTAGTTTTATTAGTCCTTGAAAAATCATTTTTACTAGAAGATAAAGAGGAGTATCCAGAATGATTTATCCAATAGTTACTATTTGAATGAAAGTCAAGTGAATGTGATCTATAAGCTGGAATGAATTTGGGAGCAAAATCTGGATAATTAAGAATTTTATGTCTAATAGACTTAGAATAAACATTACCAAAATTAGATTTATTAAATCCATCAGATATATTAATTTTTTTAGTTCTTGAAAAATCATTTTTATTAGAAGATAAAGAAGAGTATCCAGAATGATTTATCCGATCACTACTACTACTACTACTACTACTACTACTACTACTACTACTACCACTACCACTACCA
>JAQFVV010008621.1:0-26352 GCA_028023455.1 Epiperipatus broadwayi | reverse complement strand
GTATAGTTGTAGAGTCATTCACTGTCTTGAGGGCTCAATCTTGAAACATTAATGCTCAAATGTTTCATGATTTATCAAGCAATTAAACATTTGATTATTTTTTTGCATATTTCTGTGAGGTAGTGCTTATCACCAACATGCAGAACCCTGAAATTTTTAAATTAAAAAATTTAACTTGTCACTTTCTGTGACCAAATGTCATGTAGCCTCTCATGTAATTAATCATTTATTATAATTATTATATATTTATGAAGTTAAAATTAATAGGGGATTCTTTTTATCAATTATAAATAAAAGCAGATTGATATATGTAATCTAATTTATTAAAACATGAATATGGGAAGATGATCAATGTTTTGTTAACAAATTTTTCCAGGTATTAAATAATAGCCACTTGTAAACAAGTGTGGCCATTCTAAATTTAAAAACAAACAAATACAAAGAGTCAAGAAAAAACTGAATCAGAAATGAGTTTTGTGATGATTGTACAAATCCAACACATGAAATACAAATGTTGCCACATATAGAAAATATTGGTCCATTTTTTATATTTACTTGATATTTTATGTCTTTTAATTTCTTAGTTAGAAAATTTTTTTTTGCTGAAATACTTCAACACCACGTCTAATTATAGGTTTCTAAGATTTGTAAATTTACTATATTTTCCTAATGGAAACAATTGATTTTGCACTTCTTTAGAATGTCTTGGAAATAATTCTTATAACATAGTCAGAATCTACTTCAATAAGTGAAAACCATGATCAAATTCGCCATAAAAACCCTTTTAGGAAATCTTGCATTGTTCATTTGTTTTATATGTCCAAAATCCAATGAAAGTGTGATTTTATAATAATGGATTCTAAATAATATTTTAATATTTTATTTGGATTCTATAGTATCATATTCAATAAGTTGAAGAATATAATTGATTTTTTAAAATAAGAACATCCTTAAATAAAGTTTTTCTAATGATTTTATATTGTATTGATAAACTGGCAAAAATACTACAGACATCAGCATAATATAAATCCAGAATCCAAGGAGAACTTATTGTTTTCATTTTTAATTGGATTCAAATTAAAAATTATATCATCACACCTGTATTGTACATTGATCCCTGAGTGATTAAGCCATCTGTAAACAAGTCCAAAGATCACTGTCATAAAATTTGAAAACAAATTGGGTTTAAATATATATTCTTCTTTTAAACCAATTTTCATTTCAAATGCCTCATATTTTTAACTTGTAACACTTCTCATTCCATCGTGTAAAAACTTTACGCGGCTAGAAATAAATTTTTGCAGATAATCAACTAATTTCAAATAATGCCTATGGATTCATATCCTATTAATTGAATCAAATGCCTTGATCAGATCAATAAAAGCAATCATATAAATCATTCCTTTGTTCCTAATATTTTTTATGCATTTGCTCAAGTAACAAAAAATCATATCTATAGTATTTCTTGATTCTCTAAAACTATATTGAATCTGTGGTTATCATTCATCTATAATTGGAAGCAAGTTATTCAACAAAAACCTTGAAGATAATAATGATATTCCATATTAATTGCTGCAATCTTGTTTGTTCTGTTTGTTTTAAAATTGAAATAATAAAAATGGTCTAAAGATTGAGTGCACAACTTCATCGATTTTTATTTTTCTAAAACATTGCAATGTATTTAAAACTAATATATCTTCACCATATTTTAAAACTTCTCCAGATATACTATCAGTGCCTGCAGTCTATCCATCTTTAAGATTACTAAAGAACTGTTATGTCCAATTCAAAAATGAATATATAAATTGAATATATCATTAAATGACATCATTTTAATTCTTATATCATTATTCAAAAGATGATTAAAATACTCCTTCCAATTCGTTCAAAATATCATTGTCATCATATAAGGAAATACTTTGCTAGATTTGGCTGTGGGATTATGTTGCTTTCAATGCATCAAAAAATATATAGAGTGATCTTGATTGTGAGAATGTTTGTACCTTCTTTGCAGTTTTAATCAACCAATTGTTTTTAAGCTTCTTGTCATAGTTATTAAACTTCTGTCTTCAGATCTTAAAGTAATAATAATAAGGTCATTATCAGAAAAACAGTCATGATTCTTCTTTTAGTAGAATCCAATAATATATTTATTTGTATTCGTAATATATGTTTGGTCAATATGATAGTAGAGAAGATCCTATTACCAATTTTATTATTTAATAGCTCTTGAAATTTTGTACATGTAACAGATTGTATTTATATAATGGACTATTTCGATTATCTAATATTAAGGGTTGTAAAATTTTCAAAGAATTAACAACTGTTTTCTTTGTGAATATGATTGTAAAATAATGTATATACTGTATTTTTAATGCAACTAACATTTTAATATTGGAACGTATTAATCTATAATTTACCTAACAATCTGCTAGGTTCTCACATAATGTGATTCTGGTATTCTGATATCCTAATTATAATGTAATACCAAGATTCCCAATCTGGATTCTACTGCCCATTAGAAGGCATTTAAAATTTTCTGTGATGGGTAGTGAATATTTGCCAGATGTTAAAAGAAAAACCATAAATTTTTATAGATGCACAAATAGGCATTTAAATTTTTTGCATAATAGCTTGTGCCTCTTATGAAATATGCTATCTTGGTACAAATCTGTAAAGTTTTCAATTGGAACATTGATATTCATAATTTACTTGCAATTACATGTTTGAAGCTGGCAATATAAAAAAACACTCAACAAGGACTGTGGCTTTGTATGCATGACTTGTAACAATAATCAAACAACAGCATAGTCTACCTTTTTATTTATGGTGATCCATGAGTTTTTGAGATTAGTTAAGTGAATGTAATCTTAAATGCATTTGTAAAAAGATTTAATTTTTTTTAACAAATTTTAACATATGTCTCAAAAACAGAAATACATTTGTGGCTATTTATCAGAATACTTGGAAAATTGTTTTCATTGAATCTGTAACAAATAAACAGCTTCTAATGTATTTATTGTGCCACAAAATGTTATCAAATGAAACACCCAAATTAAGTTATTTAGGCAGGGAATTATACTGTTAACAAAAATACAAATATGGGCAGTATATAAAAAAAGATTGACAATCCCTGGGATATAATATATTAAATGTCATTCTTTTGAGCATAAATACATCCATATTTCTTTATAGTGGCAAATTTCTAAGAATAAATATTTGATCTTTTAATGGTATTACCATAGTAATCTATCCAAAAGAAATAAAAAACTTTCCATCTCTGAATCTAAGATTGCAAATCAAGCTTTAATATTTTTAAACTTTCATTGATGTTGTACAATGAAAAATTCAAAAAAATAGAATAGCAAAATCCAACATCATCTATTTTTTTTTCATTGACTAATCTTATTTTCCAAAAAAAAACTTGTAATCATCCATCTGTTTAATTAAACTTACCTCCTCCATGAGATGAAATTCACTATGAGCTGCTATATTGATTTCAAATCTTGACAGTTTCTTAGCCATTAGTGCAATTCTCATTCTGATCTTGAAGAGTTTGAATCAAGTAAAGTTTGCACATTCCATGTATCTATATTCAGAAAAAAATTGATTTATAATACTTATCTTTATTACTAATATTGCCTTCTGATTAACCACTTGCTGTAATAAGTAATCCACTAAGCATGGTAAAACAGCCAAACTGTGAGACAGGCTATTTTTATACCACATTTTCTAGACACTTCCACAGTAGGCAGGGCTGCCTAAACATAAATCCTTTCTAGCTGAAAATTCTGTCTCATTTAAAATCCCAATTCCAATCAACTCATTAATGATAATTCTGCTTGGAGCAAAGATCAGATTACAGCCTAGTAAGCCATAGGTCCATCATTATTTATTTTAATTCTTTGAGAGCTTGGTCTAAAAAAAAGAAAGAATTAAGAATCAGAAATATTAGTGTGTACTTAAAGGATAGAAATGTTGCATGCACTAACATTCAATCCCATTATTACACTTTGTACAAGGAGATGTCTCATGACATAAGAGCCCTTGGCAATAACCAGGCCCTACAATAACTTAAATGTCTGAAGAAGGAAAAGAAGACAGAAAAGACGGTTTGTATCAGAATTGGTACTTAGCTTTTAATGAACCAATATTCTATTCTACAAGGCAGCAAAGTCTCTTGGTCAGGCAATGTTTATTTATTATTTACTTGGCCCTCTTATTTAAAAAGTCATTCCACTATCTGCCATCTGTGGACCAGCCAGTAGTCTGAACACAGCACCTAAAAAATTAACCCAGCGTAACATTGCTTAGCTTTAATGATCAAACCGTTCAACGTGGTCATGATCTTAAAACATTAATTCGTAACTGTAACATTATTTATTGATGCAGCAAATCAGCATTTAGATATAAATACTTCCCTTTTGCAAAATCATTTAATTAATGTTGCTGAAAAAGTATTAATGCATTATATATTTTTTTGCACTGCAATATTTATTTTATTATTTTTAACTGGCATAATTATTAATTATGTAAACAAGAATTCATTTCCTCCTGCTATGAATCGTTTTGAAATCGTTTACATTTCAAATTTATTGCTTAAAATAATTGTAAATATATAAAAAATATGTGTAACATTGGCATTGATTCAAGCTTATTGCTGTTAGATGAAGAAAAAAAGACATTTAAATATGTATTTAAAAAAGCGGGCAAAGATTTTCAACAAAATATCTCATGTACTTTGGAAAGATAGTAAATACCAACCCCCATCCTCAAAGAGTTTCATTAACTGTTTTATTACACACATCTTAATGATAAGATTCAGTAAAATAAGTTATGCAGCTATAAATAAAAAAATGTATAATATATTACAAAAAGAAAGTAGTGTTGACATTATAATTACATAAATAATTGATTCATTTACTGAAACCAGACTAATTGGATCACAACTATCATAAATCAGACTTCATTTTGATGAACTCTTGAGTAAATACATAAGATTATGGGGACTTATGATAAAGCTATTATGAGGCTTAGCCATGTTAGAATTGCTGGAGGTGAGACCCTAAATTTTTGAAATGAAAGATATTTGTGGTGTTGGTAATTATAAAACTTTGCAAATGGGTGTATTCTCTATAAATAATTTTTTTTTCTTTATGTTGGAAATACTGGAAACGATTTCCCAGTTTTAGGTATATTAAAATCAAAAAGGAAATGTATTAATTAATTGCACAGCGAAATGTTGCATTAATTTGTTTGTTTTTTAAATAACTGATTTTTACACTGATTTTTGATAAAATATGATATGATTACCTTTGCTTCAAATCATCTAGTAAAGTAAACAATTTCTATTGAAGATAGTTTAAATAATATCCCAATCTCCACTTTAACAGATTTTTATTCACACAATATATATACTTCCTAATACAAATGGTTTTACTTTCCTCTTACAGATATCCATACATTTTATATATTCACAAAAGATTTTCAGTTCTTATTGTTCTTATTGAAGCCTTTGGAATACGCAACTGGGGATGAAGTAATCTCTCATTAAAATGAATGGATTTTAGTAATAAGTGCATACTTTATAATGTCTGGCAAATAGAAACATTAAATTCTCGAGACTGATAACAGTGACAAACATTTTTTTTTTTGTTTTAACAAAAAATGTTTCACCATCACTGCATATCTATTAATACTGATCATTAAACGCTCTGGTTTAGTTAACATAAACCAAGTAAAACCATTATTGGAATTCACATTCTGATAGTTAAAAGTTATTCAATTCCAAGATGAAAATTTTTGATTGAAAGCTATCTAGGATCAATGCATTGGATATCTTGATTAAAATATTAACGAAGTTCAATTACTTTGCTCTTGTTATGATAGGTTTAATAAACTCATAATAACAATTACCAAAAAAATTATTTGATGTTGGGACTAAACCATCAATATTTTTTATGCAAATATTTATTCGCCAAAAATATGAAAATTGTTTCTTAACTTATGAAGTCACTGAATGATAGTAGAAAAACAAAATTGAGAGAAACTATGAAAAACAAAACTTTATGAAATATAATTGGAATATCTCATTGCTTTTAGATAAGTTTGTTTTCTTTAAGCATTTCTAAATAATTATATTATCACTTCTGATGAGATTACTAGTTATATATATCCGACTTTTAAATCCAAGATTAAAAAATCATCATTATGATGTTCCTTTAATATCAGTTTAATAAAACCATTAGCTATTGATAAACTTGAATATGTTTAATTGTTTTAAACCATGAAAGGTCATATGAACAGATGACATTCTTTAAAAGTTTTTAAAAAATTTAGGACCTAAAACCAAAGTGTTTTTGGCAAAACTATTTAGCAATATTATTAATAAAAGAATAATTTCAAAATTTAGCATGGAACAAAATTATATCAATTTTGAAACTTTAAATAAGCTTAACAATAATACAAAAATTATCCAATATCATTATGCATTCCCATTAAAATGTTTGAAAAAATCATATTAACAAGAATTATATCGATAATTAAGAGTCACACCCGCAGAGCAGGTTGCATTTAGGGCAAAAAGAAAATGCTGTGACAAGTTTTATCTTAATAACTTACATTAAAAAGGGTTTTCTTTTATTGTGATGCAAATTAATAATGATGAGGGCACACTTGTAAATCATTTCAATTTAGATGCAAAAAAAATGTGATTAATCAGAAGAGAATCATTCCATTCACAATCAACCAAATAAATTCCAGAATGATACAAAATTTTTCAGAAGGTTTTTTTTCATGGGACTCAGTTCTTTTATCTATTTTATTTTATATATTCATGGGTGGTATTCTAAAAAACAGAATAAAGGAAATCCATCTATGCTGATGGCATTCTGCCTTTATTAAAAAAATCCTTTCTGAAATACTTGACAAAGACATGACTATAACTTCAACAATAACTGAAACACATTCCCACTTTGAGTTATTTAGGAAAAAAACTTTGACTATATTCTAAGTTATTTTTCTCTTCTTTTAAAGGTTAAAAACTAAAATAATTTCTAGGAATAACTTCTTCGAAAAAGCTCATCAGTTTGACATTGTGACAGAAAACTTTCTTAGCACTAATATGTTCTATTGGTGTTTGGAGAAAATGTGCTCACATTAAAGTTTTAGATATTTAATTAAATATTATCAATCTTCTCAAGTCTGTTCCTTTGCAGTGGATTCCTTTCTTTCATATATTTCTCCATTAGATATCAAAAAAGAAGTTATCTTACAGAAAAAAAATGTATAAAAAGCTATTAAGTTCATCAAATTTACTATTAACTCAAAACATTTTCACCACTTAAGACTCAAATCAAAATCATCTTCCTAAATGTTCAGTCAGAAATCTCTTCAAACAACTGAAAAATTATGACAAAAATGATTTTTTTTATGTATTATTTACCCAATTCTTTTTTCATATCAAGCAATAAAGGCAATTGGATTTGATCTTTCTAGATAGTAGTGAGATTTTGTTAAAAAACTGAGGACAATTCATAATGATTATGACATTCTATTTCATTAAAGAAATATAAAAGACACTGACTTATGTAAATATAATTAATAAGCTTAATAAAACCCTAATAAATCTTATCTTTTGATTGGAATCTTTACAAATTCCTTTTACATTGTTTTCTAATAGTTAAGCTATCTAAACAAAATATAAAAAGTTCATACACTAAATAAAATAAATTATATTAATGCATCCTAAGCATAAACTAACTATACATTGGAAATATTTGAAAAGTTTCCAATATTGGAAACTTTAAATTTCAGCATTTGTTTTCTCTGAATAATACATTCCAACTTATTTTTCAAAATATAAAATCAATTAAAATAGAAAATCATATTACTTTAAAATATTAGCCAAAAAAACAACAACAAAATTTTACTAAAATTGTTCGGGTTTCACCTATTAACAAATAGCCTTTTTAAATAAAATTAAACAAGATACAAACAACGCATGCATATATACAAAACAAAATATGTTGTTTATATCTTGTTGAATTTCAATTAATTTTTTAATACATGAAACCATGGTCGTGGAAGAATTTTAGTAAAAAAAAATTTTTTTTTTTTTGGGGGGGGGGGGAGGGGCTAGCATTTTAATGTTATATGGTTTTCTATTTTATTTATCATTATTAATATAGCAGTAGGCAGTATTTAATAATCAATTAAAAAAAAGAATAAAAATTATTTATTATAAATTTAAAAAACAACATATAATATTAAACATATTAGATGTACTGTAAGTGTAAAATAGTTTGGGTTGTTTTATTTATTCAAATTAATCAAAGACGTATGTTACTAATTTTCAGTTTTTTTAAAAATTAATTTAAATTTTATAATTTTTCATTTATTTTTAATATAATTAAGCATTTTATTTATTTATTTATTTTTAAAAATTTTGAAAATGAATCGTTTTATTACAGATATATTTTTCTCTCTCTTTCTATTTACACACACGCACATATATATACAGGTAAAAAAGGCAAAGGCTTCATCATCATCCCCATATATACAAACAGGATGTCTTTAAGTGCATGCATGTTATAATGACAAATTTATTTACTATATACAATAAGAATGCAATATTAAATTCACATTAAAATGTAATATACTAACAAATACATTAAGTTATTAACACAAAGTATAAATTGCATAAATTAATACATCTAATGCAACAGATAAACCTACACATAAATGTTCTTATATATACATCTTGTACTCATTCCTCCAAACGAATGGTGAGCATTTTATTTTTAAAAATGAATTCATATACCCTACTGAGAATTGCATAAAACAAGTAATGGCAAACTATCACAGACAGCGATAAAGTGCTATTGTTTGATCCTAGTTGTCTAGCATCCTCAATCTTTCTTCAGCCAAATAAAATTTTCATATGTACATTAAATGCTTGGTTACACTTATTCTTGAATAATAATAAAATAGGTAGACAAAACAGAGAATAATACTACCTATACAATTGACTTTAATAAAACCTGCCGGTTATTATGCATAATGCCTGTTGTTGTGTGAAAATGAACTGAATTTTTTTATAAGTGAGTGCTTTCAGTCAACCTTTATGCAAAAACAATGTCATTATCAATATTTCTTTAATTCTAAATGCTGCATTATCATTTAGTATTTCATGATGTTACTTATTACTTATGATGTGACTTTTGGACTAGTAAATTGTATTTATTATAAATATTTTCAATGCAACTACTCTTCATTATATTAGTATAAATGATAGTATTTAAACAACTCATTATTTGACTAAAAGCCTTGTGTGATTTTGGTGCAATGATAAAATGGCAAGTGTAGGAGCTTATAGTCTAAGTATCATTGTCACTTCCAGTTCTTGAATTTCTTATGAATTCCCAAGAAATAGAGCTATTTGATTATTTTTATTATTTAACTAAAGTAAAGAAAGTTATATATAAGAAGCAAATTCTGAATTGTAAAAGTATGATGACTCAAGGCCCACAGAATCAGTTTCATGGAACTTCCTTCATCATCTGTACCAATCACCAATCAAAATAACTTGAATCTTATTTGTATTATGAGATTTTAAGTAATCTATTTTAAAATTGAAAGATGACATTTAAATATTGAACATAATGCTTTTTATAGCTATTAATGACATATAATTATTCTATAGATAAATAAAAATTATAATTAATTTTGTTTTTTAAAAAGCTTGCCATTAATATATATAAATTAATTACTATAACAAAGTATTTAAGATTCTAGCTAATTAAAATCACTAATACTTAAGTTATTGAACTTGGTATGACAATTAATAATTATAAACATACATATTTTTAATAAATTATAAATATGTTTAATTCCATTTTTATACAAGCCTCATTGATTGATAACATACTCAATTATGTAATTAATACATTATAGAGTTTTACTTTATAGTATTATTGGAATCCTCTCTTCAAATCTTTTTTGGTATTTTTGTGCATTCAATACCCTATTGAATTATTTTATTCCAATAACCTCAATCATTTTCCTACTTGGTTCTCAGTAATTCTCAAAGAAATAGTTAAAACAAAATCATGTTATCATAGGCAATATCTCAAAACAATTAATAGTTTTTGATAATAACTTGGTTAATTTTAGAGACTTATCCACAATTATCTATTTTAAGATAAATTATGAAAAATTGTAGAAAATATGGAGCTAAATATTTACCCTAAAAATTATAATCTCCTTTCAAAGATTTGATTTAATAAAAGTGGTTAATTTTGCTAAATACTTTTCTGAAGTTGCCAATTCAACTTTATACTAATCTACATCTAGTATTTAATGTTTCTTTACAGAAAAAATGATTATTGATTTCTTTTCTGAATTTGATACTTTCTGCTTCAAAAAACTCAGATTGGATTTTAATTTAGATCCAGATAATATTTCTTCATTCATATATAAAGAATATGCAAAATTTATTGTCTCTCCAATCTGCTATATTATTAACTGTTCTACTAAAAGTGGCAACTTTTCCATGATTCTAAAAATAGCAACCCTTAAGCTGCAATTATAGATTTATTTTCATTCTACATATTCTACATACCATTGCCAGAATCTTTGAGTTATGCATTTATGACATATATTATTGTAATATTGGTAATTTTTTAGCCTTCAATCAACATTGTTTCTTATCTAATTAGCTCAACTAAAATTAAGTTACTTATATATTCTGGTCATATTACTTGAGCCATAAAATATCAGAGTAGACTTGATGACCTTTATTTTGGAAAAATTAACCATAATATTCTTCTTACCAAATTAACTAATTTAGATTTTTAAAAATATTTTATTAAATGGTTTGAATCATTTATTTCTTCTAGAACATTTTTAAAAATTAAATTTAATAACAACAAAAAAAATCCTTATTCTTGTTCTTTTTGGGTGCTTTAAGGTAGCATTCTTGCCCTGTTATTGTTCAATATATATTACTTACCTTGGGGAAAGCATAAAATATTCACACCTTCTTTGCTATCTGATGATAGTAAAATCTTTAGGCAGATTAATTTCTTTTTTGTGATTGCTCTTTATTATAAGAATTATATAAATTTATTTTTCCTGCATGGTGTATCAATAACAAAAGTTAATTAATACAAATAAATGCCCACTTGTCTCTTACTCTAAAATGTTTAAAATATTTGTTTCCCTATTCTATTTCTGATTATAAAATTATTTCAAAAAATAGTCAGAATTATTTTGTGTAATACATCTTTCTATTTTCATACTAATATCAGAGTATAGCTTTTAAGATAATGGTCATCTGCAGACATGTTCAAATATTTAACTAGATCATTAAATTAATACACTGTACATGCTTACACACACTTGCACATATATAATGTAATATAAGGGATTTGAACTCAGACTTTCACACAACCTTCAACTTTCCATGCTATCTCATATGGGTCAGCAATATGAGATGGCATGGAGAGTTGATGGTTGTGTAAAAGTCTGAGTTCGAAACCTTTATATTAGATCATTAAATATAAATATTTTCTTTCTTTGATTATCTCCATGAATCCACATATTAAAAGATATTCATAAAATTTAATCTGTATTTGCCAGCTACTCTAAATACAATCATTTTAATTACTGTTTTAGCATTTTGTTGCCACAAAAAAGGAAAAATCAGAGACATTATATTTTTATACAAGATCTCCTCTCAATATATAATTACTTTCAACTTGCTCTCAAATATATTTTTCCATATATTTATAATACTATAATAGATTATGCAACTCCTTAAATCTAACTTCCTGTTGATGGATTCCATCAGGATCTCCCCATATTTTATATGATCAGTATTTATAGTAAGGATATTATTAATAATAATATTCTTCCTCATGATTTTATTCATTACTAAAACCCTAAATGTAAAATATAGTCTGTAATTTTTAGCCAAGTATTGGTGGTCGAGAGGTCAGCGCGACAGCTGCTTTACAAGCAAACATCTTTTTTCCCCCACTGGTTATTTTTTTTACATCTGTATTTAAATGCCTGTTTAAACTATTCCATTATATCATTTAATCACAATTATGTTTTTTACTTTAATGTGCATTCTGTAATTGATTATTAACTGTTGTTTGGCATTTAAAATAAAACTGGATTGAATTAATATGGCTGAAAAAAATGTATAGTATTTATGTATGTGCATTTATTAATTACATAATAGGACAAAATATTAATAATTAATTTGATAAAGTAAATAGTACACTTTTTACAGACATATGAATATTAATAGTAAGATTTATAAAAAAAAGATTATAATTTCTGTCTACTCAGAAATTAATTATGTATGTAATTGTTAATTATAAAAAGCATATTATTTAATATCTGTACTTTGTTTTTTATACTTTTAAATTTAAAAAATCTTTTTTAGTCTTGCGATGGTGGTCGAGAGGTCAGCGCGACTGCCTTGCACTTGCAGGCAGTTGCCCGGGTTGCGGGTTCGCGTCCCGGCCGATGCTATGACATTTAAAAAAAAAAAAAATCTTTTTTAAATATTAATAATATCAAGCTACTCTGATTGTGCTTAATGATATTAGGGCTTTATAGAGCTATTGAAGAGAATTTTCCGGAAACTTCCTACAAGTCTTGCACTATCATAAATCCAATTTAGAACTTAGCTATTATATATAACATTTTATATCTTAAATCAGAACGCTTTCCAAACTTAAATAATCCAAGAGCCACATTAAACAAAATATTTACCTGAGGGCCATAGCCAGCATCAGCCTAAGAAAAATGAGACATGGTGTAAAGTTTTCAAGCAGCGTCTCTTTTACATATGGTAAAAAAGCACTCCGATATTTAAAAAGATTATTATCTTGTTTGCAGATACAGACATATTGTTTACAATTAGTATAAATCAAGTCAAAAATGATTCTCTTTGTTAAAATTTTTCATTTATTTTGAACCAGAATTAACAAAAAAAAAAAAACATTGTTCATTCAAATATTGATTTTAAAAAATTGCATAAATTAGTACAAATGATTAGTCACTTATTATTTGTATTTCTCATTAATAAGATCAGAGAATATGTTATATGTAGAGGAAAAATCTGAACCATTAAATAACCAGTGCATCTGTAATTTTGTTACTTCGCACAGGGCCTCCGAGAGGTTTATTAAGTGCTGGAACAAGACTAATGTGGCTCCCTAATTAATCTATAAATCAATGTCATAATTGATCATTTATTAATTATATTCAAACAGATTTGCAAATTTATTAAAAAGAGGACAGGTACTTTTATGAAAGATAAAAACAATATGAAACATTAGTATATAAACAGTGATGAAACAATATATATATAAGCACTGAATTTAATACTAGATTAATTACAAGCACATAACAGTTATTATATTCGAGATGTGACAACATTTATATTCTGCTAAACAAAGATGTTTTCCTAATTTTTTTTCCTGGCAAAATTGTAACTCATATCAAAATCAATCGTTT
The DNA here is from genome assembly GCA_028023455.1 of Epiperipatus broadwayi. NCBI lineage: Eukaryota > Metazoa > Onychophora > Udeonychophora > Euonychophora > Peripatidae > Epiperipatus > Epiperipatus broadwayi. Next base: position 12,819 of record JAQFVV010008621.1, on the reverse strand, counting down.
TTACAACATCAGACTCAGTCACTCCTGTGACATAGTCGATGTTAGATCATTTTTTATCAGCTTTGGTTTGCTGAATGAGTGCTCTGCAGAGGCCATAGTGGCAGGAATTGTTAACAGAATATGGAGGCAGACACATATATTTGGAAAGAGTATTTCCAGTTGTATCTTTTCAAGCAATTCAGTAGCTCCAATAGACTCAGTTGGCCCTCTCCAAAATTTACTTGATTAACAGATGGCAAATGACTTATCTCCATTATAAGATTTTCACTGATATCAGCAGGATATTGATCTGCCAGTAATTTTGATTTTTCTTTCAGTTCTTCTTGAGGAATTGATAGGTACTTCCAGAGGAAGCTGAACTTCTCAGAAACATTCATTGCAGCATTGAAACAAACAATCAGTCCACTAATAACATTATTCAATATTACATAGAAGGCAGGCTTTCTGAAATATGCTTCCTCAGAGGATCATTTATTTCATCTTGTTTTGACAAATCTGCTTCTTTTGTAGCACCTTCATCATGGAACCTCTTTCTTTTGTGTTTTGCTTCACTCTGAGCTCCAGAGAGTTTCACTTTCAATGCACAAATTAGAAGCAACATGCTTAGCTTCCCTCCATATACTTTTCCAGCTATTGAAATCAAGCTTTTTAAGTTGGAGACTTCAACATCCAGGGTTGCATTTCTGAACTAAATAACCTTGTTACAGATATCAACTAGAACTAATACTCTGTACCACACAACAGAAAGGATGTGACATAAAACAAAGCTACATTAACCTCTGTTCTTGTTTTAGCAGTTAGATTCAACTCCAAGAGGCTTTCTAATGCTAATTTGATACCTGGAATATGACATACAAAGGGCTTTATACTTCCAACATAGTCTGACCATCATGTGTTAGACATGCCATGAAGAAAACAGCCAATATATTTTTGTAAGATTTTCCATTGCAGTAGACTAGAACTAAACAAGTTGTAAACAGTATGTACAGTTCCAAAGCATGTTATGGTTTCAGGAATGCATTCTGTGGCATTGTTTTTACACAAATTCTGCATGGTGAAAATAAAGCTGTTTTACATTGATCAAGTATTCTTGCTTGGGTACCTTCATATTTTCCTGCCATGTTGGCTGCATTGTCATAGCCCTGTGCACAACAATCCGACAGTAGTATATTCAAGTTTCTACATCTGTACTATGTCATATCCTGTTTTATGGCTTGTATCAACAAACTGTAAAAATCTTTCTACAATTTCATACTGGTTTTCATATATTACATATTGCAAAAGAAATGTGCAACATGGGATAAATCTGGCATGGAATCAACAATAACAGCAAAGTACTTTGCAGTTTTCCTGCCCTTCAACATGTGTTGCTTTACAAGTGGGAAACATTCAGCAATTAACTCATTTTGAGAATCGGCACTGAGATAAGGTACTTGAAGTTGTTCTCCCTTTTCTTGTGACTCTTTAACTTGCAACATGTTCTCTTAGAATTGGAACCCAATGAGACAACAACTCTATAATTCCCAGAAAATTTCCACTGTTTTTTTCACCAATGCTCTGGGAACTGCCATGCAAAGCAAGCCCCTGTTCACCAAGGAATAGTACAATATCAAGTTGTTTCACAATGTTGTACCACTTGACAGATTCTGTTTCAATTGATGCCTCCAATAGACTGCCATTGCCTTTGCCAGATGACAGACATCTTTTCAGTTCTCACCAAGCCATATAGCCTTGCCAATGACTTGGATTTTCTCATGTTCTAGGATGTGAATTCATAATTTTCAGCACTTTTTGGCTGCTGACCATCCTTTTGTTGATGCAAGCATAGACTTAGATGCTGAGCTAATGCTGCAACAAATCTTGTTCCAAAATAATTGACAATGAAAGCAAAATAATGCTTGTTTAACTTTATTCCAAACAAGCTAATCTTGTCTTGTTTTTCACCATTTAAATTTGAAATGATAGAATACTTTCAGAAAAAACCTTGTTATCTATATCTTTGGGGAATGTTTTAGGAAAGTCAATATGACCTTTAATAACATAGTTTTCTATATCCAATTGAGAAGGCATCTCTGAAGACCAATCTCAATTCCAGTATTTGACTACTATTTTCTTCACAATGTATGCCATGCTCAGATTCTGTAGACAGTGAAGTACTCTCATCATTAGCATTCAATTGTTTTTTCTAAATCTTTAAATTGAGAATTTACTTGATCTAATGTTTTTTAAAAACCAAACTGGTCTCATGAAATTCTGACCTTTGTTTCAGTTCTGCACTTATCTCACATTGTTCTGAATTTAAAGTTTCAATTGGTTAGTTTCACTTGTTTTGCGTTTTCATGCCAAATTGAAAAAGCATTTACCATTTTTTATTAATCTCATCACATTTCTGTTTTTCCTTACATTTTTGAGCTTCAGATTTTTCAGAATGCATGTCATAACTACATAAACTGAAATGAAATATATTCATAAATGAAATGAAACTAAACTTTCAAATTTAAAATAAATAAGTAATGAAATTAAAATTCAATAAATTACATAAATAACTGTTCACCAAGTGTTGAGATTAATAAAGATTATGGAAAACAGGGCTGCAAGGAAATTTTGCTTTACACACAAAGTATAGAGTATGAGATATATATCCAATATTGTTTTTATTTTTAAAAATTTGGTTTTGTAAAAAAAAAAATTAAATTTTTCTCTTTATGGGCTCCCTTTAAGCTCCTTGGGCCCCAGAACAATATACTGACTGCACCCCCCTCTCCTCAGGCCTGACTTCACATGTAATATTATTGTAGAGCCTAAAAATTATGGAGTTTTGATTAAAAAATAAGTAATATAGTTACATTTACAGAGTATAAATGTTTTTGATTTATTTTTGATTTTCATAAAATATATAGATCATATTGATTTGGAGGTTTGTGCATTTGTACTTCACTTGTCCAAAATAATGAATAAAGTGCACATATTAAATTATTAAAGAGTCCTACCATTGATTATAGACAAACTACAAGTAAAAAGAACTAATTATGCATCAATTAATACTCAGAGCCCATGCATTGGCAAAGCCACTTCTTTGACACATCTTATGTTTGAAAAATACATAGGTATACAGTTATATACAAACACCAGATGATAATATCAATATCAAGATTATCGATTAGTGATAGAATTAGAATATCCAATAAGCATTCATTTCAAAATGTTATGTTTTCACTCAAAAAAATTTAAAGCCTTCAGATGAGTTGCATAATGCTTATCATAGCCATATCCAGCCAAAGGTTCATGTTTTGACAGCTTTGTTTTAAATAATGAGCTAATAGGGGGTATAAATGCTCTCATTCTTAATAATGCCATGTTAAAAGACCTAGCTGAGTAATATGTTAATTACATAATTATTTATTATAAATAGGTAATAAATAAGAAGAGTATTTTATTGTTCTCTGATATATATTAAAGCTTATTATTAACTATCATTAGTGCAGAATTAACATGTGTTCATACATGTAGCCACATATGTATATAATTTATTTTCAATAAATAAAGTAAAAATAGACTTAATCTAGTCAAATATACAACTAAACAAAGATATGTTATTAAATAGGAGAGTGTTTGCATGAAAAATAAAATTTCTGCCTTCTAAAATTAGGAAATGTCACATGAAAGTAGTATAGGAACAATCACATTAGTAATTTAATTATAATTAGATATTAGAATAAAAGCAACAGACTGGGGATATTTCATTTGGATGCAAATTTAGTACGCGATCTCTGCCATTTTGAATTTCAAAAATAGCCAAAAACATCGTCTGACACATCTAAGTGATAAAAAACTACGCGAAAACAGGAAAAATTTAGAACTTGGGTCATGTGACTTGGCAAAACCCGCCAAAATGCACAATTAAAAAAAAAAAGCCAAAACACGAAAAATTAACATTTTCTCATTCTAAATTATAAATCAAATAATTTATATAGAGAGAGAGCAAGATTACTATATTTAAATCTTAATCAATAAATGCTAGTTATCATTGCCTAAAAGACTTTAATGAGTTTTATCTTCTTATATTTTAACGCGTATATATGATATGTTTGTGCAAAATCATACCTCAACAAATAATTTTAAAAATGTTTAGAAAAATACGCAAACCACTCTATAATTATTTTGTATACAAATTCTGAGAATTAAAAGGTAACTTTCTTGATATGATGGGGAGAACCGAATAAGGCGTATTAAGCCTCTTACTATGTGCGGATGTACATATAAATATTCCCCGGTCACTATTAAAGTTAGTTATATACAGCTTACTTATACACAAACATATATACGCGTTAAAATATAAGAAGATAAAACTCATTAAAGTCTTCATTTGCATTTCATCTATATCAGATCTACTCTTGATTATGTCACTATAATCTGTATATCTATTAACATTGAAATGAGTTTTACTACCAACAAAGGAAAACAAAAACATATTTTAAATAAATGTAAATATTTTATTTTATTTTTTTTTAAAAATATTTATTTTAATTAATAATCACTTTGTGTCTGTGTTTGTAATGAGTAATATATATTAGATATATATTTCACACAAATAAAATTATGAGTGCGTAAAGAAAACAAATAAATGAAATATGATAAATAAATAAATGGCTATTGGGTTTATTTACCTTCATTATCAAAGCTGTGTGCTAAATGAATTGCTGTGTGCTAAATTTGCATACACTTTGCATTTCTTATAGCAACAGTTTTACTTCGCAATTCATTTAGCCACAGCTTTGATAATGTAGGTATTCCTTCAAAAATACTAGCCATTTATTTATTTATCGTATTTCATTTATTTGTTTATTTTACGCACGCATAATTTTATTTGTGTGAAATATATATATTGCATATATATTACTTTAATTTGTATAAGGGGGGAGAGGGTGCCTTAGATATCACATATCAGCCACATCAAAATTCTACCAAGTACTTTTTTAGGCAATGATAACTAGCATTTATTAAGAATTTAAATATAGTAATCTTGCTCTCTCTATATATATAAATTATTTGATTTATAATTTAAAATGAGAAAATGTTAATTTTTCGGTGTTTTGGCTTTTTTTTTTTTAAACTGTGTGTTTTGGCCGGTTTTTCAAGTCACGTGACCCAAGTTCTAAATTTTTTCTGTTTTCGAGTAGTTTTTTATCACTTAGATGTGTCAGACGATGTTTTTGGCTATTTTTGAAATTCAAAATGGCAGAGATCATGTACTAAATTTGCACATTCATTTGTCTCTTGGACCCAACATGGCTCCAAATAAAGCATAATAATAATGTAATATAATGTTTTACAAATATTAATAATTTATAAAAGTGTGATCAAATTAGAGTATTCCTTTTAACTTATATAATTCTTGACTTAAAATATGATTTTAATTAACCAAGAGAAGAACATTATAATATAGAGGATTTAAACAAGTAAACATTAATGTATTGAAGATATGAGTAAGATGCTTGTAATATTAGATAAAATTAAAAAGATTAAAAGATGTTTGAAACAAAAGAAAAGATTGAGAGGGGATATTTTTTGATTTGTATTCTGTGATATTGCTCAAAAAGGCATATAAACTAAGCATTCTCAAGATTGAATTTAGTCTGAAGAAATCTAGAAAACTGTGATTAACCAAATCCACTTTACTAAAATCATGAGCAATAATAATCAATAAAGAAAAATAGAAATGAAAAAAAAAGCAATATAGCCAAGGAGTAAAACTCATAATAATCCTAGAGAACATGGAGAAATAAAGCTTAAAGTTTTGTAAATTATGGCTTATACTATTAATGATATAAGTGCTAGTGCTAGATCTAATTCATATATTATTGTGTTCCATCAAACTATGTAAACAGTTTGTATCTGTGATGCAAAATCATAGGATATCTACGAGAATGCTGGAACAGCATAAATACCTTTCTTTTTGATGTAATACAACTAAACATTTGAAATCTTAAATAAGTGGCAGATAGAAACCATAGAAAAGAGACTTTCAAGAAAATAAATGTACTGAAAAGCTTATAAAATAAAAACAAGAAATGAAGTTGAAAGTAGAACTGGTGAAAAAGTATTCAATGTATGCAGTTTAGTTTCAGCTTAGTTATTTAAAGATATATTGCATGATATGAGAAACTTTTAATAATAGTTTTTTATTATTATTATTATTATTATTATTATTATTATTATTATTATTATTATTATAATAATAATAATAATATCATGGTATAGATTTGAGGTGAGTCGCATTTGAGACCATGTGTCAATGTATGTTTGCGTTTTTTTTTGCGTTTCTGTTATTTTTTATCTCTTTGTTGGATTTGTAATCCCATGCTAGGTTTTCATCATCAGATTTTCAATGATATGGATGGCTGAAGAGTTAGAGGGTGGAGTGGATTGAAGCCTGTCCATTAAAGTATGAGGATTTACTATCTTAATATAAACTGAGCACTTATTATATATATATATGGGAGATGATAATCTGGATCAACTGATAAGTGCTGGATTAGCATGAAATACATATATTGGTGATTGTTTATCTTTTCTACATGTGTGTGGTCATGCATATCAGTTGTATGAGATAGGGTGAATAGTTGAAGGGTGCTTGAAAATCTGAGTTCAAATCCCCTATACTTACAATTAAGCTCCCAGGTTTGTGAAGATTGCCTGATTTTCAAAAATTAAATATAATAAAAAATTCAATGCAATTTATTATGGAGAATCTTATGCTAATTGTGCTACAAAATTAGCACAATGTAAATATTTATATAAATATGCTAAAACAGAGTCTAATGTCAAATCTATATTTTTGGAACATGAAATTAAATCTGGACATAATTTTGAGCCTATTAATATTGATGTTGTTTGTACTGAATGTAATGATTGAAAATAAAATATAAAGAGGTATAGTTTATAGCCAGTAATATCAATACAATAAACAAGAAAGACTCATGCACTGCATTATTATATAAATGGCATATTTAATTTTAATGTATATATTTATTTTTATTTATATATTTTATTGTAGTACTAGATTATGACCAACCTGGTTGAAAGCAATGCTTAGGATATTATTTTATTAAAATTTTAAACTTTACTGAATAGTTTTCCATTACTTTGTAAAAAAAATAGTGGACTTAAACAATGAAGAGAATAACATCTTCATGCTCCCAAATCAAGATGCTTCAGATTGGTCTATATAAGTGGAAAGTTAGATTAAAAGATAAGACTGCCACTCTTATCTTTATACAAGTCATTATCTTGTGTTGAGGTTTGAGAGGTCCCTCTATTGGCAAATAAAGATATTGTTTGACTATTATAAACTCAAAGTGCATATGATATAAGTTAAAGCCTGTCGCTAAAGTATTTATTAATTATGTTATAATAGTTTAATATACAAAATTAACAAAGCGTATGACACACTTGAATGTGAAGCTATCAAGATACACAGAAATTATTACACACTAAGCGCTTTCGAGGCCTTTTGCCTCATATTCATAGCGTAATAATTTAATATTTTTGATTATTTGGAGAGACTAATTTTTTCAATATTTCTTAAAATTTTATAGTAATAACATACAATATTCAAGTGCAACAGATAAAATATCTATAGGATCACTATATAAAATGCACATACATATATGTATCAGTACTAATCTTTAATTTCAGACACTATGTGAAATAAACAAAATAAAGAAGGCACACTGCCTGTGATTTCTAAATACAATAAAATTAACTTATTCATCTATTATATGCATATGCTCAGATCATGTTAGACATAGATACCTTGACTTCTGTTAATTTTGAAATATATTGTTCAAACAATTCTTTGAATAGCCCTGAAGAGATGACTTCTTTTTGAACTATTTAAAAACTAAATTCTTCTTATAATATTTTAAAACAGATTAATAAAAATTGTATGTTGATTATTTTAAAACTAAATTTTGATTATTAAAGATATCTCTACTAATTAAAACTCTTTAGGAAGAAAAAACTTAAGAAATGAAACTGATTTCTCTTTCATCTATAATATTTAAATACAGAGACTAATATACTCAACTAAATTTTAAAAGAGCTTTATCAAAGATAATGGAAATTTTCAATAGTGTCTATAATCATGCCATGTGTTGTATTTTGTAAAAATTACATACAAGTTTGTGCACTCCAGAAAAACTAGAATTTATTTGAGAGATTGTTTTTAGATCGCACACTGATAACTGAGGAATTTAAATAAATCATTAACGTAATGGTGATCGACAATTCCAAGAAATATTTGCTGATTGCAAATATTTCTAGATAAGAGACCTTACCTTATTGGACAATGTAATTAATTGTTGCAGTTATCAGAAAGCTATAAAAAGAATACATAACAACTACAATTCGAGTGCATCTCCAGTAGAGGTCCTGTTCAATTCCAGTAGGAGAGATCTCATGTTAGTGCTTCAGTTAAAGACCAGTGCTCAGTGGAAATGTAGTTCATGGGTATAGTTGAAAGGACCCACAGAGATTGGGAGACCATAGCCTGAGGAAACCATCCGGATAGCAGCTAAATAAAGAGTTGAGTTTCCAGCGGTTTTTAAGTGAAGTTACTGGTAGACTGTTGCAGAGACAACAGCTGTAAGGAGCTTAAGGTCAGTCACAGTGCTATACTACAAAGCATTCGTGTGCAGGACTGGGGCCAAGGTATGTGTAAACCTAGCCCATTGTGAACTGTTTTTGTAGCAGCTAGCCTGAATGAACATCGAGGGAATTGAACATTACGGAACTGTAGAGATAGAGTTATCGTGGACTATTTGCTATTCTGATTACCTAAATGAGTCTTGTATTGCTTATATTTATTTGCTGGCCACTCAGTCATACTTGCAGACACAACACCATGCTATATCAAATACACTAAACTAAATTAAGTATTATAAAGTATAAATCTTAAAACTAATTTAACATTGAACATAACTAAAATGAATACATAATCTCAAACTCAAATATATTAAATTATAAATTTTCCAATCTCTAAATCTTACTGGCTTAGTAATTAGCATTTTAAAAGTTTATTAAATCATTCATAAAATAAATAAACTGGTTATCTTAAGTTTAAGATATTGCTGAGATGATGAGATTTCTCTGCAAATGTGAAATTGCATTTAACATATATACATTTTCAATAAGAGAGTTTTTTTGGTGGTTTACTAGTAAAATCTTTCCATTTATGGTTTTTAAATCTTAGTCACAATCAGGTTATATGTTTCCAGGTAGAGTTTGTCTTGAAAAGTTTTCCACTTTCATTGTTTGGAAGTGTGTCTGCTTTAACTCTAATTTAATTTATGTGAAGATAGTTGGCATAGTGTCTGATCTAATTCAGCAAGCAGGTTTTGACACTCTGATAGTTATGTGCTCCATGCTTCAGAAATAAAGTTCTAAAGACTAGCTATGCATCTTCATTTTTTTAAGTGCATGGTGAGGTTTCTTGTAATCCATATTGAGCAAGCAAAAAAAAAAAAAAAGATCAAAAGACCAAAGATAAAATTATTTTCTGAGTCAGCTCTTTTATATTACTACAAACTTTGCAAAACACATTTTCCTAATATTTTTTAATTAAACAAGACAATAATTATTTTAATTAACCCACATTTACAAAATTCTCTAGTAAATAGACAGCTTGTTTATAGATATCATTTAGTCACCTTAATGTCTAAAAATATGTTTAATTGACATTTTTGAAACATTTCTAAAGCATGAAACAAACCTTAAATGAAATCAATGTTCCAAGAAATTCAATTAATAATAAGATAAGCTATTTGAGCAAATTTTTTTTAATTACTATTTAATTAAACTTTATTTCTATAACAATTTTTAAAACAAATTTATCTAGTTAAAATAAATTAGTTTCTTTATCTTTTAAAACTAAACTTAAAGTAGTCTCAATTTTATTTTAAGCAGGATCTTTATTGATGTGTGGGTGTGCTTATAACATAAACCTAAATTTGATAGAAAAAATATAAATTCAATTTATGAAATCAGAATTTTAATTTACAATTTCCAACTACCTTCATTTTTAAATATAAAATTTAAATTAAAATAGATTACAATCTCTCTCTATATATATATATTCACATTTATGGCTGCTTATATTTATATATTAATTTATTAAACTAATAAACATCATATGAACACCATTTCATATGACTACACAAGCTGTTAAAGTATAGGCAAAACTCTCCATATAGTAATGCCACCCAGTGCAAGCCAGAGTAATCAAAAGATGCAAGAAGGTTTGTGCATAAAATCCCTATCCAGTGCTTACTCATCCAATATCTCCATAGTAATTTCTAGCTTGTGGTTTTCATCAATAAGAAGCATTGGATCTGAGAGCAATGCACTTAAATCTTTAAAAATCTAATACAACCTCCAGCAGCCACTTTTTACTTTTTAGTTAACTATAAAGCTATGAATCTATAATGAAGCTGACTGTTGAAAGTTGCATTAGATCTTAATATCTAAATGCAATGCTCTCAGATCCAAGCCTTCTCAATGATGAAAGCTATAAGCTAGAAACTAGTCTAGGGATAATATTATGAGTAAGCATTGGATAGGGATTTTATGCACAGATCTTGCATCCATTGATTACTCTGGCTTGCATATATATTATGAGCATGATAAATCATAAGTCTATAACAATCACTATAAAATATGAAGCATGAGAAAGAGTATTAAAAAATCTTTTTTATCCAGACTAACAAATATTTTTAAATCATGAGCACCAGGATATCAAAGTAATATAGACTATGTCAGACTCTTCCTTCCATTACATATAAGCTCATGCTAATCAACACATTTGAAATATAAACCTAAGATGTCATCTTAATTACTATTTTAACAGAATTAATATTCCTAATGCACTACAAAATATTTTAATAATTATTATTTATTCCTTATAAACTGTAAATAAAAACTGTAAATTAAATATGTAACTAAAGGTGTGGATGAATTGACATGAAAACCACTGATAAGAAAACAACACATTTATTTACATAAATATAATTAATATAATATAGAAACATTAAATAATAATAATAAATAAATATATTGATGAATAATTCATTACTTGGTATATGCATAATTCAAAATTTAACTAATGCATTTTTTCTACTAGTTTGACCAAAAATGAATAAATAAAAAATTGTTTACATTAAATAAATTGATGTGGGTGAAGAATATAACAATGTTTACACATATGATCCACTTCAGAACAAAGACATATTGATTCATACTTTTTAATCATTTATCCCTTAAGTTGTGTTTTGTCTGTAATATGTAGTTGGGCAGAGATATTGTTATACATTTTAAAATATTCATTTATCAAATATTTTTTACATTTATATTGCAAATTAAAATATTTTGATATCAATATTCTCATATATACCAAATACAAATAAATTATAAAGATTAAATGTAATTACAGGAGATTTGTATGAGATAGAGTGGATAGCTAAAGAGAGTTTGAAAGTCTGGGTTCAAATCTATAATTACATTTAAACTCCAAGCATATGAATTATGTTTGTATTTCAAATATTAAAGATTAAATGTGTAAATGATTATTCTTAAATATATTAAATTTAATAAAATATTGATATTATCTTTACATTGTGATATCAGGTATATAATTCAATGCCAAACTTTTAAAAATTTTAATAATAGGAATATATATACTCCTTCAATGTCATATATATTTGACTTAATTTGAAATTAAAATTAATATTCAATAATGTTTTAAGATAATTAAAATATACAACAATCTAATTAAAATATATCACATGAAGTTTTGCATTCTTTGTTATTCTTTTATTATTATTACTTTGAAATCAACTGATTATAAGTCATTTGAACTTTTTTTCCTTCTAAACTAGCATTCACAATAAATAAAATAGTCAAAACATTTTACCATTATTGTTAAGTTCTTTTATTGTGAAAATTCTATTTTATCCAATGGTTTTTCTTCAATCTTCAGATTAGAATTATATATTCTTCTCTTTTACTTTTTTTGCATATCTTCATATATATAATATACAATCTTCAGTTCCAATTTTTTGTACATGAATATCCGAATTATCAATTTACTAGTAAAATTCATATCCAAATTTCCATTTGTTCTTTAATTATAATGAAGGTACACATTTGGAAGCTGAATGAGAGAGATCCATGAAAAAGTTTGATTATTCTTCAGTTCCTTTTAAATGCAGCCAATAGAGAAAGAGAGAGGATTTATTCTCACCTCCTGATACTGATATTTTAATCTGCCTTCAGGATGGGGATTAACAAATAAATGAAAATATTTTATACTTCTTACAAGAAGGGAAAGAGAAAAAATTCAAAATGATTACTAAATTTTTCTTTTTCCCTGTCTTCTAATATTGCATGTGATTTTTTTTTTAAATCTGTACATAACATTTTTTTACACAACAACAACAACAACAATAATAATAACAACAACAACAACAACAACCAGATTTAAGATTATTATCATTATTAATTTTTTATAATAACTTCATTAATTAATCACATTTTATTATTATAAATAAATATATAATACTGCTGATATAAATAAACATATAAAATTGTTGGTATGTGTTGTAACGAGCACAGACGTTCGTTACATTGTTTTTTTTATATATATTATTAAACAAGTTAAAATAAAAAGTTCGCATTTAAAAACTTTCTTTAAAAATTAAAAATTGAAATTAAAATATCGTCTTAAACTCTTATATATTAAGTCGCACAGATAATGAAAAATTA